>JANTBZ010102524.1:0-39665 GCA_024741255.1 Exechia fusca | reverse complement strand
ACCCATTGTTAATTTTCACCTGTGGCCCTAAATATTCGTATTTAACAGAAACATATTTTATTGAATTTCAAGGTCCCTGATTTTTTAAAATGGGAATTTCTTCAAAGGAGGAACGAAATCATTAACACTTTCGATTTGAATTATATTTTTCCCATAGCGCCAGACATACGATATTCGACAATGTCCACAGAATGCAGTTTTCCGACAATGCGGATATTGAAAATTGTATCGATTGCATACTGTTCCTAGCAGTCCAAACTACAAAAAAATGTGTTTGAATTATTTAGATTTCGACTCCACAACGAGCTAGAGCCTTCTTAGAAAACAGTGCACGCTCATAGGTATAAACCTGATATTGTACGGGATATGCGGTACCAGGCACACATCGAGTTGCCGGCAAAGTTCGGTGTCTTTTTGATTTTGTTACCGTGCGGCTAACAAAAAAACAATCCGAGAAGAGTCTCGTCTATTCAATTATGTATAGCAAACTGTTCCGTCCGTCCGGATTGTCTCCGTCGTCGGCTGTGGATCATTGGATGCTCTGTTGTGCTGTTGTCGTAGAGACTGCATTGAACAGCGTTTAATCGTCTTTGGCTCGTAGCAAGCAAGCGCTCTCAAGATAACGACGACGATCACGGCGACAAGGCCATGTGACAACTAATCCCACAGAGCACACATGCATGCACGTTGTGAAATCGACCGCTCCCAAAGCGCCCCACACACACACACGCACATATTATAATACTGTTATCTTTGATTGGTGCATATTGATTTCCAAAGGACTGTTTGCGTTTGCAAAATGCCAAACGTTAACTGCATGCCATTCCGGAGGACACAAACACACGCACGCATTTCCACCTCAATTACGCTGCATAATTAACGCACTTACCGGACAAACACTGTCACACAGATACAGACACGCACACGTGCATGCGACAAACGCACACAAATATACGCCCACTCATTGGTGATAATTGAGGGTGGTTGGCGGTAAATGATGTGTGTGTGGTGTGTGTATGCGTGTATGTGTGTGTTATTTGCGCCTGACAAATTGCCGGTCAGTTTGTTAGGCAAACATTGAATCCAAGTCCTCTTGCGGCAATGTTGAGTGATTGTGTAGGTTTATTCTATTATGTGCTAAATCTGAATTTCTGGCCTTGTCATCTGGATGCGCTGTCTGTATGTCTATTGTTATTTTTCGAACCGGTGTTTGCATTTTGTCAAGTGTTGATCATTCGGTTTATTATCGAACCGTCGTGTGTGTGTTTGCGCTCACGGTCGTCCAACAATCGGTATTTGTTTGTATGTGATATATTTTCCACCCCCAAACCACCCGACCGAAAAACATCACCTGTGAGCGAGCGATCAAATGCCAATGCCAACAATCTGCACTCGCTTTTCCATGCCGGAGTCGCACGCGCGCACTGAACCGCGTTACAAACTGAGCAATATTTACATTTCCGCACGCTTTGCTCTGTTGGGTCGTTGCTTGACTCGATGCGCGGTGTTCGTTCCGTTGGCTGTGAGCTGTGTGTGCTTCTGTTTGTGTTGCGAGCATATGACAGCACGGCGGGTCGTTTAAACGACCCCAAAACGAATATCATTTTTGTTTGGCAAATACGCATTATGTTCAAATATTGATAAACGCGCGCAGGAGCATGGTGATATGTATTTAATCGACTATGTGCCTGTGTTGTGTATATATGTCTGTCTGTCTGTGTATTTAGTGAGCGTGTGTTGGACGGTCTGTTTTAGCACGTGAATAAAAGGTAACTGTGGTATATCAGATTAACGATGCGTGTTATGTTGTCCAAACAAATACAATCGGCACGCACATTGATATTATTTATGATACGAACGACGCCACCGCAACGGTATACTACTATACCCGTGCAATTGCGTCGGTGCTCGCATTTTTCCGCCCGTGCGTGCTTGTGTTCTCAGAGGGGAAATTAACACGTAATCTCGCTGCTATCATTAAAACATGGCTTTGCGCCGCGCTTGGAATGATAATAGTCCGAGTGTGCTCAAGTAATTTGGCGAAAGGATTTTCTAATTAGTGCTCGGCGTTTGTGTGTGTCGCTGTACACTGATTGGATTGGCCAGAGCGGCAATGGCAACACGTACACACTCGACACAGCTCGGCTCAACACACACACACACACAGGACACTTGAAATGAGATTGTCGCGACCGAATACAATTCCCGAGTCCAGACATCAATTATGTTGCGCTGCAGTCTCCGGCGTGAGTGAGGCGGAAATTAAACGTTAAATCCATCCTGTTGACGCTGTGTTGTGTGCTCTGAGCGGACAGTTGAGCGTTGAGCGCGGTTCCATCCCATTCTTTCAAGCCAGCGAAACATCATCAACGCGACAATGATGCAAGAACAAAATGCCGAGCGTCTCTGACACTGGGAAACATGGCAGATAAAATATCAACACATATTTATCTGCAAGCTCGTTTATCGAGCACGAACACCCCTTATGTTTTTTTCCTCTCTCCCGAAACATCGTATTTACCGCCCAATAAAACGGCAATATGTCTCTGTTGGATGGCATATGTGTTTAAGCCCGTGTGTGCGCGTGCGTGTGTGCAAGCAAGCACTTCTCGTCGTCGTGTGAAGTTTCTCGAGCGTACGAGACACACACACGCTTTGCATGCGCACCCCTTCTCTGCGGCACGACGACGACGACGACGAGCACGTCGCATGGTAGATTAAATAAGTGTTTTATATGCATATGAATATGTATCGCACGCGCGTGCGGGGAATTGGATGCGGTTACGTGTTTGAGGGGGTGGCGCGAGCAATGGGCGTCGGAATAATGTTCAAATTTAATATGTCTTTCTCGCACCTACGCAAATTTCCATTTTTCGCCAAATTTGCACTTGTTTCTTTGACCTACTTGCATGCGCTCGCACGATCACATACGAGCGAATAATATGCAAAAGATGCAGTATTTCATGCGCACATAATCGACACGTACACTTGGCCACAGTAGTGGCGGTGGTTCGCCCGAAAAAAAGTGACTACGACGACGACGTACTCTCGGATGTGCGCTGATGTGTGTGCGCGCGCACGCGCTCGTGCTCTGTTCACTTATGCACTTTTTCTGCTTTGATAAACAAGACGTCGGCGCCAGCTCGGCAGCAGCAGCAACTCAGCCAGCCAGCCAGCCAGTGTGCAAAGTTCAAAGAATGTGTGAGTGTGTGTTCGTTTGTGTGCATGTATATGTGCTTACATTCCGGGCAATGCGTCGTGCATCGCGGGTGAGGATCACACACGCGCGCCTGCATGCACAAGTGCATACTTAATATTTCTCGTTCTTTGGTCTCTCTAGCTTTCCTCGCAGTGCACTCGACTCGCCACGACGTCGAAGCATTTTTATTTGCCGAAAAAACCACACACACACACATCCCATGAATACGACTGCTGCTTGAACTCCGTTTGTAAATACGCGAGCACGCCTATTGCAACGTAATAAAGTCGCGAGTCGTCGTCGTTGTCGAGAGCACCCGCCACAGCCCGAAAAGAGTGTTGTTCTGACGATTGTGGCAAACTGCGAGCACAACAATGCGGAACAACGTTGCCGCCAGATATTTCGAAATACCCGCGGCCGCACCCGACGAAACGTGCCGAAACGTGCGCCAAATGCATCACATCATCGCTTTCGTTCAGCGGATTAGCCGCTGCGAGCGGGTCGAGCGGGTCGGGTTGGGCGCCGAATGGCTCGCATAATTAGTGGCTTCGGCTCACGCAAGCGCAACCGCACACACACAGACTCCGTCGAACCGGCCGCAGGTCGTAAAACCACTTACCGCATCACTCTCATTGCGGCGAGTCGTGAAGAAGCCGCCGAACCTCCGCCGAACCGCGGCGGTTTCACGCTACGTAGGTCAAAAGTGTCGACACGAAGTTTTATTTAATGTGCAAATAAGCGCGTCGCCTATATTCATTTCATAAATGGCGGCATGCGCCACCACACCCAAGCAGCCCGCTCAACCGCTTGGCCGCGAGTTTGGGGTGCAAAACGAGCATTATTTACCATACCGTCGTGTTCGTGTGTGCATTAAAATTCATGCACGTCTCTGCAGCTGATGCTGACGAGTTGTTGACGATTGCCGGCGGCGATTTGCGCGAGCCGACCAGCGCTGCTTGTTGTGTGTGTCCTGTGTGGCGAGGAGCGGAGGCGAAGCCTTTCATTTGCATAATTCCTCGGCTGTATCTTTTTTTTGTTGCGCGGTTGGGCATTCACTCACTCACTCAACGCGCGTGCTTTGGCGAGCGGCTTCATTGTTGCGTGTGTATTTGCGGAGTACTCCGCTGTTCGGCGCTCCGGCTACTGCGGCGGCCGCGACGGCGATGATGATGAAGTGGCTAAGAATTACCATTGAATTATCAACAAAATATATTCGCACATGATGGACTAGAGCCCGAACCCCGGTTTTAACCCAAATTTCACAATTTTTGTGCATAAATAAAACAATGATTCATTGCTGCTGACCGTTGTGTCTGCGTGCGTGTGTATGTGTGTTCGACTGCCGGCCGCGATAGAAGCGGAGCAGCTCCAGACTGAATTTGCATAAAAATTCGCTTATGCAAATGTGTGCTACTGTGTGTGTGGATGTGTGTCTGCTGTATTCCCATCGCCGTACATCATCAACATGATGTACGCGAGTGCGTTGCACACAACATAGCGAACAGACATTACACATACACACACCCACACACGCACAAAAACTGTCCCGCATCGTTCTCCTCGTCCTCGTCCTCGTCCTCGTCGTCGACGACGTCGTGTCGTATATATCGGTTACCAGGATGTAATTTGAGTGTTGGCTGGAATAACAATGAATATTTTCTGTCAACAAGAATGCAGCACGTCCGCAGCACATTCAGAGCTACGCCAACGCGCATTTGAATACGGCACGTACACACACACGAACACATCATCATAACGAATGCAACTTTTCACCAAATGCACTCTCGTTTGTGGAAGCGCGCCCGCATTTTTTGCGCTCCCGTTTCGCCGTTCTCATGTGTGTGGGTCTGTTTTGTTTTGTGCGCGCGCACCGAGCGTCCACTCCACGGCTCCGCTCCGGCTCTATTCATTCGAAGCGGTTGTTATGCAAATGGCTTAGGACGTGCGGACGCGGACGCACGCCGGACTGAATGGAGCTATCATTACAGTGAATCACGGCTGCGGATGCATGCATGCATTTTTGTGATTTACCGCTGACGTGGCGCGACGCGAGCGAAACGCGGACGGAAGACGATGACACACAGGGACACATGGATCGAATTTGTTCGCGGGATTCCTTTAAAATCTGCACTCGACACATGCACCGATTTGGCCAAATCCATGGAGCAAATACGCGGTATGGAGTAGGTATTTGTTTTAAACTCGAGCGAACATCGGGCACGCGGCAATAAGCCACTTCGAGTGGACGCTTGCGCTATATATTAGAATGTCCACACAAAATACGGCCGCCCGTTTAACCAGTTATGCGTGTATATTTGTGCATATTTCACTCGACACTGAGCACGCGGAGAGACGCGTCGACATTGTCCCACTTGTGCGCCGGCTCGCTTGATGGACGATGCAATATAACGTTTTCCAAACCGCCGGCTGGCTGGAGCGGAATTATTTGTTTTGTTCAAATAAAGCCGTATGTGCGCGTAAGGCCGAGTCGCCGAGTGGGTGGATGTGGATGGTGCGGTGCGATGGCAAACAATATGTGCGCGACGTGTTTGGGGCCACATACACACACACACATTATGTAGATGGATCTATTTCTGCGTGCCGTTCCAATCGGCACAGAAGCTGGCGGCCAGAGTGTTTGTCCGTTCGAGCGCATTGTGTGGTCGTGTATACTGACTTGAAAGCCGAAATTGCCAGACGCATATTCCGGAATGGTCGGTCACACAATAAGTTACTCAATTATTTAAATTTGATATTCCAGACGTCCGGCGGTGACGTGCGTGGCTAACAAGCGTGGCCGCACTTCCGCAACACATTTGTGGCGCACTTGATAGACGCATATATCTCGAATGGCAGGGACTATTCAGCACACACAATGCAGTCTATAAGCGTCAATCGATTTAATGCAATTACCAATGATTTATGCTATTTGTCGATGAGTAGAGGAATGTGCCGTACTCAATCATGTTGTGAACGCCAGCCGAAACAATTGCACAGCGACGATGTATCGTGGTGCACAGTTTACACAGAATTGCATCATGCTCCTCGGAACTATTATTTCAATATTATTCTTTAGATATTCTTTAGATATTTAAGGTTATTGTGAATGCAAAAACATGTATGAAATAAATGAAGGTGTATGTTAGTGAATCGCTGGAAGCCTTAACGTTCCTGCAATTATACCACATGGGTTGATAAGTATCGGGAGAAATAGGGAAGGACCAACATTTTAGATGAATAATTTTTCAAATATTTTACATAGTTTCATTTAAGCTCAATAGTTTTAAATCAGCGGTCCTCAAAATCTTGATCACCTTCAAAATGTATTAATCGCTAACCCTTGCAAAATGCCTCATTCTTTCGGAAATACAAAATAGTCGCTTAGGGCCAAATACGCATAATACTATAGATGGAACCACAATTAATAGCCCAATTAATTTTTTTTTTGTTATTTGGTGGATTTAGTCGATTGTGAGGTTTTGCGTTTTTGCGGCTCTCTATCTGCAATGTGCTCTCGCATACCCAAAAACGTATGCAAGATATGTATATTTTTGTTTTATATAACGTCAAGGTATCCGCAGTCTTCAGGTTCCATCCTTTCCTTTGGTGACACATTGATGTTTTCGTTTTAAACTGTCAAATTTTGGCGTCCAGTGCGAGCATCGTCCTTGTTGCCCAAATGGAAGATACAGAATAGCTGTCAAAATTGTCAAATCTAAATTCGGCTAGGACAGACCTCAGATAACAATATCTCAAGACATGTTTTGGCTCCAGCGGCCCTTCACCTATCATAAATCAGAGCTTTAATAAGACATTGAATACCTTCTTCACCATATGTTAGGATATGTCAAAACGCGAGTTACAATAGAGGCAATATTTTCCAAACTAATGATAGTACGAGTATGATATTTTGTTTGGCTGGCTGAAAGATGTCTATGATTAACAATAAATGTTGCATTCCCTATTTCTCCATATACTTATCAGCCCATGTAGTAGTTCGTCGAATAGCAAATACCTCACACTCGATTCACAAACATTTCGGCACACTTCAGCTATCGATCCTATAGTTCCTAGTGCGATTGTTCTGCGCCGGTCGGTTCGGTTCGGTCTGGTTCGAAGTCTGTGTGTGTGTGCGTGTGTATAGTCTGACAGACGAAATCTTTATTTCGCGCATGTAATCCGCTTTGCATTGCATTGACGAGAACGTGTGCGCGCGTTCGCCCGCCGCATTTCTGCACTTTTGGCGCGCACGCGCACATTGCCTCACGTAAGCTTTGATATGTGCCGCATGCACGCACACGACGAACATGTCGAAATGTCGACGTTCTACTCGCATGTAGCTCCAACGTCTCACGCACACGCACACATACACACACACACACACACCGACGCACACACATTATCCAATTCAAATAAAAGAAATCGTATCGTCGACTGGCTGGGGCGCACGCCTGCATTCCAGAAAACAACGATTTGATTGAATTTCTCACATACTATTCGAGCTTCAGAGGGCACACCGGAAAATATATAATATCGCGATATTACACACATTCTGCCGCAGACACATTCCGCCGCGGAATAAAAACTGCACGTTTCGATGATGAGAAATGACAGAAACCAACAATTGAATTGCAGTTGATGGCATCATCGTTGTGCCAAATCTCATACGAAAAATTGCATCCGACGGGAAATGTTACATGGCATTGTCTAAATAAATTGCAGTTATGACGTTTTCAAGCATCCTCGCTGAATTCGTGCAAAAACCATATAAATATGCATTTGCGTTATTTATAATATGCGCCGATTCCGCGCTGTCCGTATTTGGGGCAGGATTAATCATAGCGCTGGCACCCATGAAACTTTGCACTTACTTATTCATGGACAGTGTGAATGTGTATTGTGTATGCGGTAGAAGAACCGAGCTCGCGACTGCCGGAATGTCGAGCTGATTTACATTGCAAATGATATGGTAACCAAACATTAAAGTTCCTGTGCTGAAGAAAATGTAAGTGTGTACTTCTGTGTAATTTTTACCCAGAATATTGGCTGTCGACATCCTCGCCCATCAGCTGCCGACTAGCGACGACTCACACATGGCATCGGTTCCCACATCCCGGTTGGTTTTTGTGCGGCGTTTGTCGTCCGTCTGCACGATGCGCACCACATTAGTTTGTGTAATGCATGATTCATGTTGCAATCGGCTTATCCCCTCCAGTCGAGCAGTGCAGTTGAACATTCGTCGGTTGGTGGCCGAAGTGGTGGTGGTGCTGGTGGTGGTGTCTTCCCGTCGTACTTTTGGCCTGAAGCGCACACAAACACTCGTACTATAACTACTAATACGTCAATGCTCGATATTGAATAAGTTGTAATCTCCGCTCAGCGAAATGGAATGTTGATGTAACCAGCAACCAGTAATAGCCATTGATTTTGCCATAATATCTTATTATTCTTGCTCCTCCGTGGTTGCAGCGCGTGTATGAAAAGTTTTCGGTTTTTATATTGCCCAGTTTGTTCGGTCGTCGCGATGTACTACTCGTATAGTGCAGAAGTTGTAATAGTTATGCAAAACTTGCATTTACAAGTCATATCACACCATCTCCATTAACCGTACACCGGGCGAGCGTTGGGGAGGGCTCTACTACTGGAGGCGCCGCCGCCACAGCCGCAACGCCAAGTTTTGCGTACCACACCGTGAGTTTCGCGTGTGGGGGTTGGGAAATGTGATTACGAGCGAGCTCGCGCGCGCGCTCACAAAACCGTGCGAATGCGGCGCAGCGCACGAACTCCGTGTGGATACTTCCGACGTTTGAAGACAGGCAGATATGAGCGCGTGGTGGTGGACTCGAACAAAACAACGTTGAAGGATTTCAATGCGCTGTAACTTAGACGTTGATATCAGATGTTAATTAAATGCACGCCGCTCTGTCAGTCAGAGGTGCTGCACTCCTCGCGTGAATTTGCGAGCGGAGCAAACGTTCCAAATCGATCCAACACACGCACGGTCCTACGCAACCCGATGGCCGAAAACTGCAAGAAAATCGTCGAATTCGCTATGCTTTTCTCGTCATGAACTTTTCGCCCAAACAAGTCGAATAAACGCGCGATATGATCAGCGACGAGCATCGCCGCATGTTTTGCATGCGCCGTTTCATGACCGTAATTTGCCTAATAGTGTCTCCAGTGCCAGATGTTAAGTACTCATCATATTTCATTTGAACCGCTTGTCGCTCACCCACACCCTTCATGTCTTGTATTTTATGGACCATAACTGGAAATGTCATTTTTTATGGTGCCGCCGTCGCCGACCTTTTGGCACGATGATTTACATTATTGGCAGGAACTGTTGGAACAAGTCTCGCGCTGGTGCGAACGAATGGATGAATATTCAAGTAGGTTGTACTTCAATTTTTTCGCTAACCAGAATCCCAGAGAGGCTGTACTCTCTGGCTCTCAGCGCACGTCTATTCCCACTTCACATTTATATCTTACTTTGGGCTGAGGTTATTTAATCAGAACAAACAATGGTGGTGCAAAAATCACACGTTCCCGCTCGTTCGTGTGAATGTCCGCCTGGTGCCGCGGGGAGTTTTATGTCTCAATTTGCAATTTGGAGGGTGTTTGCAATTTTTGTGTGTGTGTGCGTTTGCGCCTTCGTCGGTGCCGCTGGCTCGGTTCTAATTTGTATGCGTTGAGGGTGGCGTAAATTGCGTTTTGCATTGGGTGCGTTGTGTGATAGAATAAAAACAAAAACACAAATTGCATTTATTCGAGTGAGTGTCTCTGGTATGTGTTTGTTTATTTTGTAAATGCTTATGAAATGATATCCACACATAAACTAGCCGACCTCGTCGACCTCGAAGCGACGAACAAATCACAATAGCAAACCGAATGATGATTATTATGTCGAGCGAAGCAGCAGCAGTAGCAGCAGTCGTGTTCACGGACGTAAAGAAAATTGCGTCCAATCCCCCAAACAATCACGCCACGTCCGAGTATAACGTGCTTACTAAGCCAATGCGATCATCATCGTCATGTGCGTGGCGAGGCGGTCAGACGATGGAGGATTGAGGGCGAGTGGGAAGGCAATCAAACGGAACACAATGAGATTATGTGTTGTCCAATATACAATTGAGCAGCGCTCACATCCAAGAGCGCTTCCACTGTTGATGTGTTTATGGTCAGCGGTAAAAATCATCGTATCATACGAATGACTTGACATGGTGCCCTTGATGTGTGAGAGACATCACACCAGACTGGATCTCTGGGTATCACTTTAGCACAAAGTGTTAATTACATCGGCGAACAGGCACCGAACGATCTAGCTTTAAAGTGGCGTTCCGCATCGAACAAAGGCTCGACGTCAGACGCCACACACTCGCATCTCCACATACACACACACACTTGCTCCCCATCAACGTCACATATATCTGGCAGCAACATACAGCCACACACACAGCCACAGCATATGCACAACATAATACGGCCCCGAGGACGTTCTCGACGCGACGCCGAGTGCTGCTCTAAAGACTCGTGTTTTGCGCCACAGATATAAACGCATACACTTAACGAACCCTTCTCTCGCACTTTCACGTGCACAGTACAAGGGTCCCTCACCAACAACGTCTGTTTGCATGTTGTTGTGTGTGCGTCGGTGTTTGTGTGTGTGTGTGCGAATGATGGATAGGCCTAATGTGGAAATTTATGGATTTCACTGGCTGGTTTTGCAACGGTGCTGTGTGTATGGTTGTGGAGATTAATGGCGGCTGCAACAGTAACCAAAACCCAACAGTTTTGTGGTAAACGATACGGCTCTGGCTTCTGTGGCGAATCTATTACGCAATTATGATCGTATACAAACGTTTTGGAGCGACCACTGTACAGTTTTCTTTTGTTGATTTGCGTGATTCCAAGAAACGAGTAAAATGTTGCACCTTTATTACTTCAATAGAACAACGTCATAGAAGATTACCTACGTCGTAAGAACATCGTACCGACCAATTTCGGTGATTATAATCGATTGAATGCAATTTGTGCAGGTGAGCCATCCTATAATGCTTGCGAGCCGTGCACACCAAGAACGAGATGAATTTAATTCAACGTCGCGCACACAGTGAAAACTTCGTCGTGCAGACGTGCGACAATACCAGGAACATGCTACAAGTGGATGAGCGCGAATGCAATGTATTTGTGCTGGAATGTGTTGGCCGGTCGAGTGAAAAAACACTTCTTATTGGATGCAAATCGACTTTTGTGATTGCTACCGTTGTGAATGCGATTCGAATGGAAGAACGGACTGATCGTTTATTCAATCATTTGCCCGTTTTTTTGGCTCTCGACATTTATTCGTAACCTTCTATAAGACGAATGTCAGCAATTACGACGTACACACCTTAACTACGTGTATTATCGTCCTATTTACACGACCCGAACCGTTTGTCAAGATTTCGCATTTGTGCGTGTTCGTGTGTGTACCTACAAGACCCCCGACTCGCCGTATGCTCATTTCGCACAGCCCGAGCAATCTATGCGAATTCTTCTATTGCTTTGGCCGCTTTGTGAGCGGCAACGGAATCGTATCATAAATATTGCGCTGCCTGCCATGTGGCAGAGTAAGCAGTGGAGGGTCGGAGGTACAAAATAACTCTCGGCATTCCCGACGTCAAGGACGACGACAGCGTCGATGTTGTCCCCCCGCACACAATGACGATTTCATTGCTGTCTATCAATCTGGAACGTGTGGTGTGTGCAATGGAACACATCCACTTTATCGTCACTGCTTGCGAGTCGAATTCATTAGATTTGATTTCATTCTCGTTGTTGATTTGTGATGTCGTTTATTACGAGACACAGCATAGGAACGTGATATAATGTTTGCGGTGCTGTGTTAATTGCTGGCAAGAGAAATGGAATAAATGAAGGCATAATTTACATCCAACGCATTGAGATAAATTTCTTTGCGTGCCATATCATCATATGGTACATGTGTCCTAATGCATATGCCGACAAACTGGAAATCGAGATGTTCTGCTCCTGTACGCGCGGACATATTAAGTGCAAATGTGCTCTTGACTATACATGCATTTACGTTGCGAGACAGTGAGTGAGAGAACGTTTGCGTGTCTGTGCGTTTGTGCTCAAGAACACTGGATTACAAATGCCGATAGAATTTAAGCCGAATTGGGTTGGGCTGTTTGTGTCTGCATCTCGTGTACTCTCTCTGCCGAAGCACATGTGAACAAGCATTATGCATCTATGTATGCAAATATAAGTGCACTCTGCATCAAACCGACTCATTTCAGCTTCAATTGTTGGTGGAGTACGAGCGCTCCGGCAGGATATCCACTCAACTGTCGTGTATCGCATTGATGGATTCAGTTTCAATTGGTGCAGATTTCCTTACCATATGAAACTGACAGATTTATTTGCATATTTATCGCCGGCCATCAATCACGCCGACACCGTCGTATGCGCTGGGCTAACGATCTCACCAATTGGTCGGAACCATATGATATCGTTCGGAATTGATACGTAATTGCTGGCCCCAGGGATCCACTTTGGCATCGCAGAGAGCATAGAGCATACGCACATGCGCAAATCGAAGGTGATACACTACGCTTTGGTGTTGGGCGCAATTGCGTGTGTACAATGTCAGGGGATCGTGTGAGAACTTAACGCGCTACACGCCGCAGGGAAGCGGTGCCGATTGCATTATAGATAGCCCACCCATGTGATAATTTATGAACGGATGGATCGAAGGAGTAATATGTATTGGGACATTGTAGAATCGGAGTATTTCAAGATTTTGTCATCACTATTACTAACATGGGGGTCGAAATATATATCTTTTCACATGTTTATTAAGATGTTCACAATCGCTTCGACATCAAAATCACACTAGTGTGCCTAGAATCGCACAGTCGTTCTGTGAACGATTTACCATTGTACTCTAGTTCATCGTAATCCAGCGCTCCGTTAGGTTCGAAGCCCAATTTAGTCCCGATTTTCTGCGTAAATGTCGACGTGAAAATTGACTGAACAGCCTGCGGTCGTTTGCCCAGATTTCGTAGTGACTTAGACAGAATGTCCAAATGTTCGCCAGCCTGAAGCCACTGACCAATTGTGCACGAAAATTCTACCAGACGTCTTCCGATGCCGGCGCCACCATAGTTCTGGAGGACGGCCATGTACGAGACGTCTAACACGCAATCGATGTTGTAGTGTTTCATCACGTTGAAAGGTACTTGGAACTCAATGAATTTGTTGTAGCAGTCGAAATCGCTGTAGAAAAGCTGAGGATCGACGTTATAATTCTTTTCTCCATTTTCGTCGTGTGTCTGAAATAATAAAAAGAACATTATATAATTGTTCGTTGCGATAAGATGATAGTCATAGGCATAGGTACATACCACTAATGTGTTGGCACTGAATCCAACGATTTTGTTGTGCGTTACATCGCGAGCGACGATCGAAACACCATTTCGCATAAACGCCAGAAAGCATTCGACCATGATGAGACGAGCAGGCTCATTTTCGGGTAAATCCAGTCCGAATATGATGCAGAAGTTTTCACTCATACAGAAAGATGTCAATATCACCTATTTGAATTCAAGTTATTGATGTGATTCGTAAAATGAACATTGCACTGAAAATACCTCTTTGACGCCATCCCAATCGTTACTTTCTTCAAACAACGAGTATTTGATATTTCCTGCAAATTATATTCTCACGTTAGATAATATCAGTACACACCAACAAATTCGGAGGTAATACCGATTTCGCCGAAGCAGTGTGCGATGTTCATTTTGTGGAGGTTTGAAATACACTGACGATTCGCCAATTCTGGACTGCGTTTTCTTATCTGAGTTCGCACAAGAGACTGACATAATATCTTTGGTATTTGATAAACTCGTTATCATTTAGCCATAACACAATACCCACAAATCGGCGAAAAGATAGAACAAGTATATAGTTCATCATTGTTGCGAATCTACCATGTGCTATGAATTAAACTGGTTATGAACGGAACTTGTTTATGTATTGAATATCACAATACACACAAATATAGTTCATCATTTGTGCGAATCTACCATGTGCTATGAATAAAACGGGTTATGAGCGGTATTTGTTTATGTATTGAAATATCCGTTGAATATGCCACATCAGCCAATCTGTGCAAAAATCATACTCTAATAATGCGTTAAATGAGATTCGTTGTTGAATTACATCACAATCGTTTAGCCATCAAAATTACGCTCATTTCTTGTACATCGCCCAGACGTTCTCTGAACGTTTTACCTCGAAAATCCAACTCGTCATAGTACTTGACAGCTTTCTGTTCCAGCCCCAGCTTTGTCGCAATACGTTGCGAACTGACCGATGTAAAATTCGACTCGACTACTTGTGGACGCATGGCCACCTCGCGCAACGCATCTGGCAAAATATCACAATGCTCGTCCTCCTTCAACCATCGAGCCACCTGACAAGAGAATTCTGCGAGATGTGTGCCAATACCAGCTCCGCTATAGCCCTGGACGACACCCAGAAATGCCAGCTCGAACGCGCAGTCTATGTTGTAATGTTTCAACACGTCGAAGTTCAACCCAAAATTCATGTATTCGTTGTAGCAGTCATTCTGACTGCTGAAGAGCTGAGGATCGATGTAATAATGATGCTGTAGATTCTCGTCGTATGCCTAGCAATCAAAACAACATCAATAATTTCACTCTCCTATTATAACAATGACACCTACCAACAGAGTGTTGACGCAGAATCCGACGATTTTGTTCTGCGTTATATCACGAGCGACAACCGAGACTCCGTTTCGCATCATGATCAGACTGGCCTCGGCGACGAGGAGACGAGCGGGCTCATTTTCTGGTAAATTCATTCCCAATCCGATGCTGACGTTTTCTGTCATGCAGAACGAAGACACAATCGCCTGTCAGGTGGGGACGTTTTTTTGTTGGAATGTGTTGTTTTGCATGGTAGTGTTACTTACCTCTTTTGTCCCATCCCAGTCAGCTATTTCGTCGAACAACGAGTACTCGATATCAGCTGAAAACGTTCAAAATATGTATTTTGAGCGGAACGGAGTGCATATTGCTTCGTGGTTCAAAGAACACTGTGAGAGTATAACGCATGTAACAGATGCAGATCAGTGCCTGTTGTATATTGAACAGTCTGCATCTGTTCTTCTCTTCTTTTTTGTTTTATCAGCTTATAACTGCATATGAATCTGCATCATCTACATCAATTTGACCCCTTGATGGGCGGCAGTGTTCGTATATGAAGCTTATTGTATATTTGTGTTTTTATTCACAGTTGATAGAACAATACTAGCCGAAAAATTTGTTCGGTCCTGAGAACCTTGAACATGATTTATATGAAAATCGACCTATGTAAGCAGGAAACTCTCTAAGCCGGAAAGCACCATTAAAATATCCGGTGTTTACTGAACCTCTGAAAGACGGAAAATGTTGATATTATTTTGTCATAAAAAATCATTAGTCGAACGCATTAGAAACAGAAACAGTTCAAATTTTACTACAGTTAGAACCTTCTACTATTTTCCAGCATAACCAATATGTTCACTAATCGTTATAACTCGTTACAAATTGTGTGAATTACTTATATCGAAGTATCCGACGACAAGATTTTTCATCGAATTCATTCGAAACGCTAAAAACCGTAAGAATATTGAATGACTACTTATAAACAGTTCCTTTGTGAAATTATTGATTTCAATGGTCTTCTAATGCACGTAGATCTCACGCTTTATTTGTTCCGTTATTTCAGATTTGTTTAGTTCTTGAACAAATATCACCCTTTGCCGAAACACCGCTAAGAAGGCCAAAGTCCCGAGCGATTCCTGCTTACGGACGTTCCACTGTACCTTTAAATTGTCATAATAGTTCTTTATTCCCTTCACAAATTGTCTACAATCGTTTAGCCATCAACATTGCACACTTGTGCTGATCATCCCTCAACCGATCCGAAAACGTCTTTCCACCGTACATCAACTCATCGAACTTTCGCTCGCCTTTTGGCTCAAAACCCAATTTCGCTGCAATGCGCTGCGTGAAAACCGACGTAAAAATGCCCGCTACAGCCTGCGGTCTTTTCGTCAAACGTTGCAATTCTGCTGGCATTCCATCCCAATGTACGCCTTGCTCCAGCCACTGTGCCACTGTGCACGAGAATTCGGCCAATCGTCTACCAATGCCGGCACCTCCGTAGCCTTGGACGACAGCCATGAACAGCAAATCGAAAAAACAGTCGATGCCGTAGTGCTGCAGAATATTGAAGGGAACATCAAACTCCATGTACTTATTGTAGCAATCGAATTCGCTTAGAAAAAGTTTGCTATCGACGCTGTAATTGAGCTCTTGGTTGATCTCGTCATATGTCTGTAAAAAGAAACAAAAAATGCAATTGAATATTATGCAGAATGTGTGCTTATGGTAACGACAAAAACGTACAACCAAAGAGTTTACACAGAAGCCGACAATTTTGTTCAACGTCACGTCACGCGCAACGATCGAGAGTCCATTTCGCATGAACACCAGACAGCATTCGGCCACAAGAAGACGAACAGGTTCATTCTCTGGTAAATTTATCCCGAATCCGATGCCCAAATTTTCGTTCATACAGAAGGATGACAAGATCGCCTGTAATAAGTATGCTTTTGAAATCTTAATTCCGCCAACATGTTCAAAATGATCATACCTCTTTAACGCCATCCCAGTCAGATTTCTCCTGAAACAACGAATACTCGATATTTCCTAGAATTGTGATTCACGTACATATTGAACATCGATACTATTTTGATCATGAAAATACAATAAAGAGAAGAACAAATTACCAATTTGACCGAATCGATGCGCGATGTGCATTGTGACAAAGTTAGTATCAGACTGAATTTCGCAAGTTAGAACTGTACTCACTGTCTCAGTGGTGTTAGCTTATCACACCCCATTCTAATGATAAGACTCTGGAAACAATACAAATAGATAATATGTCTGTGTGTGTGCGTGTTACAGATTATATGCAATAGAAAACCAAGACCCGTTCATATAAAATGGGTGTATCTGCAATATATACTTTGATAAGTTCCCCATCAATATCTACGGTAGAATCCTAATCAAGCAATTGTATAAGTCAGAATCGTAAATATGATGGTGTGTTGGCTTGCATCTCTCTTACGGCTTATTCAGCCTTAGGGAAATTACGTGAATGTACTTGAGTGCTTGTGTGACTGTGGATGTGAAACGTGTCGGTAGTAATGAAATATGCATTCTGTTCGATACTCTTGGAAATAGCTATATTATCGCTATAATGTTTGCAGTGCGTCAATGGCACCGAATTCGAATGTCCTAGGTAATGCATGTACAGAAATAGTGCCGTAACAGACGCACGACAGATGTCATCTGAAAAGCCAATAAATAATAGACATCGACGATATAATGTTTCATTGGAAAAAGTTCTTTTTCAGATGGCCCACAAAGGACTAAAAAAACGAAGGTTGAATTGATTGTCGATGTGTTCGCGACACACGAGACAGATTCATGTCGATTTGAAAAATGAAGCTGATTGACATTTCTCTTCAACAAATCCAACACAAATATAAGTGGTTACCGCAAACGATATTTCATCTGTGGTTGTGAAATATTTATCAAATTATTATCATACATCAGTGAGTGGTTTGATAGTAGTAGTTGCAGCTCAAGTAATGTGCTGAAACAGACTTCTGTTTTTACCACGGCATACCAATCCCATATCACAGTCACGACATCAAGGGTTTCGTGGTTCCGCAAGAGATTGATAGTCTTCCCGAGCTGTATGTGGCGATGTTGTGTGCGGGTGCTTCTCCGAATGTACGGAACATTCAACCATGCGGAAGAGAATTAACAGCGAACGACGACGCTGCTGCTGCTGTCGTTGCCGACTCCAGCGACACAAGTTAATGAATGCGCATTAAGAGTTCCGTGGTGGTGGTCTCGAGTCTCTAGCATACCCCATTTTAACACTTCATTATGGTCGTGGGCGAACTGCGCGTGAAATGGAAAATGCTCAACAAATACCTCCGAGTATTTTAAACCATTTAAGTGCGCGTGATTATACGGACAGAGTTTTTGCGATTCAACAATGCGACTAGCAGCGAGGAGGACTAGCTGTGTGCGGTTTTTGTTTGTGTTTATACGACGTTGTGGTATTAGCATTAGCATAAAATGGCCATTATTGGGTAGCTTTGCCGATGGAATGTTTACAACGGTCCTATGCGCTATATATCATCATGTTTGCGATTAATTGCACGCACAAGTTTAACGAAAAACAATCAAAACGTGCTGTACACGACATAACGCACCCGTCACCATTCGAAGGTATGCTTGGCATTTTCCGTATACCGACGTGTACCAGACACCAGCAGGCAAACGATTTGATACAATAAGTCAGAGCTGCGCGCATAAATGATTGATTAAACCGACGTCGCATTTGAAGTAAATTCGATGGCACAACGACGGAGGAACCCGACCACTTGCAAGCCGAGCCCGTCATTAATCATAATATTGTCTCCGCGCGCGCACGCGTTTGGCACGGAGAGGAAAGTGACTCGTGCCAAGTAATAATTATGTTTGTTCAGCATTACTACTCAGCTGGCGGGTTGATGTGAAATTAAATCGACTTTAAACGACGTGCTGATGTGTGCCAGCTGGTTGCAAATATACAATATTCACGATGTGTAACATGCATTTCCACTTAATGTAATATTGTCAATCAACTTCCAAAGTGTCTTGTTGTGCCGCTCGTATCTTTTTTTCAGTCGTCTCTCCCAATGCGCGCGCGCGCGTGCGCCTAAGTAACATTCCGAATTCACAGTGTCGCGCTGTCTGTCAGCATTTTGTGTGTATTATTTGTTTTTATTTCCATTCTGTTCCTGCAGTTTACATCACCGGTCCAAATTGATTGTCGTCTCGATGATGCTCTAATTCGATGGGCGTGTGTATCGCTCGCTTGTGGAACTCCGAACATATCAGCAACGTGTGTGCAACGTTTTTCGTACAATTACCACACTACCCACTCGTTAGCGGGCGCATGTGCATGTGTGCGTGTGTCAGGCGGCCGTGACATCAGCGGCAATTAATTTCCACCTCCAGTGTGTTGACAAAGTAATTGAAATATGGCATTGGCACGCGGCTCGAGCGAGCGAGCGGCGAGCTGTTGGGTCAATTTGTTGGTGGCAGGCTGTGCGGCAGCGGCGGCGGTCGTTTGTTAACAACTAAACGTGTCCTGCGTGCTGCGCGCTACCATAAAGCATAAACACACACAGACGCACACATTCACATGCACGCGCAGAAAATGTTTAATTACATGCAATTCAACATGCTGTGCTGTATGCTGCTATGCTACTACGAGGCTTACGAGGCAACGTTGCGATAACATGACGAGTTTTTCGGCCCGGCACATTGTCCGAAAACTTGAAACAAATTTGTATTATTAATGTTGCAAACAATTATGACATGGCACTATAACACAGTCCCACCTCCCCTCGCACCGCTCCGCATTGCTCCGCATCGAAGCAAATGCACATCACCATCACACCACCACGCACGCACGCAAGCACGCACACCATCACGCACGCAGGCCCAGCGCCCAGCGTCAACGGCAGACATGCCCCGTTTTATTTAATTATACTCGCACACATCATATGCACTTTGTTGGGTTGGATTGAATTAAATGCTCGCCGACGAGGCGTCCGAGTGGTATGCGGATCAGATGAATGCGTCGGTGTGTGGGTGCATTGTGAATGCGTGTATCGGTGCGGCTTTTGCATGGGCGACAACCGTTGTTCGCCGGCCGGAAAATGTGTTGTATTGTGCCCGGCGCAGTTGAGCCCAGCAGAGTAGCACCTGTAGCTAATATATATTATAATATGATTGTTGGTTACACATGTGTGTGTGTGCACGTGTGCCGCTCGAGCGTGAGTATCATAATAGTGTGCGTGCACAAGCCATGATATTCTACAGAGAGATACGGTGCACGTAAACGGTCGACGATTACGTGACTGCAAATTGTGCGGTTGATGCTTGTGTTTGTGGCGGTGGCGGTTTTGAGGACGCAAACGTGTGTGAAATGCCTGCGTAGGGGGTTGGTCAGATTTCACGCGATCGTCGCGTGCTGGTTGGAATACAAATTGCGTGCTGCGGGCAATTCACGCACAATCAACGACGGTCTGGTGTTATATTTATAATTGTTGAAGCAACGCTGCACACTTCGACGTCGCTCCGGTACACACAGACAAACACATTCATTGCGACGATCCGACGACAAACGTCGTCTGGTGACAGAGACGACAAAATCCACTGTTCCACATTATCCGGCACTGCCGGCTGCCGGCATTGTATCGTGTCTGTGTTCGTTTATTCAATTATGCAAACACAATTGCGGCGGCAAGTGCGAGCGAGTGTTTCGTCTATGCCGTGACGATAATATTCGAATTGGATTTTTCGCCCGCTTGCGCTAGGTTGGGGGTATGTTTGTGTGTGTGTGAGGATTGCGTGCGAGGGTGGGACTAGCTAAACGCGTTCCTTGGCACTCTGTTGACGCGAAGGCGCTCCACTCCGATCCCTGGTCCCGGAATTAAATATACATATTAAAGCAATTTGTTGGCGTGACGCACATGTGCAATTCAGCTGTTCGCGTCGAGTCGCGTGTTGTATGTTGTGTGCGTGAGTGAGTGTGCGCGTAAGTGTGTGATTTGCTCGGGAGTAAATACGATTGCCGTCTGCGTGCACGGGCGCACGCACAACAAAAAGAAACGTCGCCTGCTCTGCTCTGGGTGCCAGTGCCCTGTGCGAACTGGCTTTATGGCAGATTAAACCGTGTATTATTCAGATATTGTTGATTGTGCAATGACGGCACCGTTGGCGGCGACGCAGGCGATGGTGGCGGCGACGGAGTCAAAGTGCGTTTGGGCGGAAAATGACTTTATGGGCCAGCTTCATTGAATGGGAGTCGACGGATTGGGTGAAAGAAAGCGAGCGAATTAATGCTTAAGGAGGAGCGTCTGTAGCGAATGGATACACCGAAAACAAATGTATACAATGTACAGTATTTGATTCAATTGGTGGAGATTTTTACGTTGGTTCAGGCACGACGCATAATTCCAACACCAACACGGTGCACGGTGTGAATTGTTAAATATTCCCATTATTTATGATCATAATAATTTGAACGAGAACGAAATTGAATATCGAAATGCATATTTAATTGTTGTTGATTCTCATGATACATGCATTATTATCGTGGCATTATGTTTCATTGAATAATTCATGTAATATAAATGACAAACACAACCCACTGATTCGTGATATATCATACAAATTACTAAGCAGCACTCGAATCGATTACACCGATTGCGCGATATCACCGAACGGGGAATGGGTAGTTTGTGGACATTGTAGTCGATTAATGTTGCTTTGCTATCGGATATTGTTTTATAGTGTTGTGTTGGACGGAGCATTATAATTATACTCAAAGCATGCGCTTTCATTTAGACGTTTTCTCTAATTGATTATATCATTCGAGCATTAACTAAATTAATAAGGCATCTGAAAGTGCTCAGAACTAAAACTATAATAAATTCACTTTCATTTCCATTTCAGCACGAAATGCGACGACACGTTCACATTTTATAATCTGAGTGGAACATCCCGAGCGCCCGAATGTACCGGTTTACCGTAGTAGTGATGTGTGGGTGCTTTGCACTCACACGTAATACTTTATCGTGAATCCGCACTCGTGCACTCGAACACACATATGCTCTCTCTGCATCGAGCAAGCGTGTGTGAGCGTGTGCGATTCACCGGCTTGAACTTCGGTGATAGTCCCAATTACTTGCAGCAATAAATACACATATCTCTCGAGTGGCAACGCTGGCTGGCTGGCGGCGACTGAAGGGGTGTGTGAGCGTCGTCGCACGAGTTATTCAAGATGGAATTGAAAGCGTTGCCGATAAAGTACTTAGAAAGCCCGAGTGTGTGTAAGGGCGTGTGTGTGTGGACATAGACATACAATATATGTGTAACCGAATTCGGTCGTCGTTCGTTCCGGCAAGATGTATGGCAGCCTCGAGCACACTCACATGGAATGCCCCATCTGTTCGACACACAAACTTGCGCACTTGCCCACTGACTGAGTGAGTGTGAAATCAAACGAGAGAGGATTTAAAATTCAATCGCCATGATCTGTGATGCCGGTGCAAATGTGCCCTCTGCGTACCACACATCGAAACTATACGACCGAATAATATCATTAGCAAATTCTTGACCCGTCTTGCGAATTGTCGCGTCACTCCGGGGAGAAACACCAGCACACAACAACGACGACGACGACACAGCACAGCACGCCGAGCACAGCTCGAGACAGTAGCAGTAAATTAATTGCCGAAGTTACACACTCGCAACGGCATCCTCGCCAACTGCGGCGTCTGCTGGTCCGACGTCTGCTGCCTGACAAGGACACGGACATGCTGCACATAGCAAGCACACACACACTTGTGCAGACATGCAGTTCGTAATTGCGTCAAGTGTTTTCCAGCAGTATATCGAATAGCCATATATGATGTTTGTCGCAGTTCCACGGGGAATAATTTATAGAATGTGACCGAAAACGACGTTAGACATCAGCACAGTTCGGACAGAGCATGGGAGAAGAAATCGCAATTAATCCATATACAGCGTGCATGCTATACATGTTGCATGAGTGCGATGATCGCATGCGCAGCTGTTATGCCACTCGAGTGATGTGTTGCGCGATGGTTCATCATTAACTCGGAAGTATCTGCAGATGATTGGCAAGATGCGCTGGCGTTGCGCTCAACAATGGCATCAATGTGATGTAGTCGCTGAACAATGATGCGGCGTGAGGGCTGGCCTGAATGGCACGTGGATTGATATGCTCATCGTTGTGTCTGTTTGCATCACTGTCAGAACAAGGAAAAAACGCGAAGCCGCCCTCTCGACAATAATGGACATCTGCACGAAGTACCAATCGATGTCATCGACAGACGGCGGCAACAGCGCAGCATGCAGAACCACTCAACGGGACACGGACGCTAATGACGAGCGTTTTGTCACAAACTCACACACATTGCTACTTGTTGCGAACCGTTACTCAAGATGGTGTAAACAAGTCTTAAAGAAATTCAAGCTCCAGAGCAATTACATTAGGCACGATGAGTGTGCACAATCAATTATATTAGCGCCACCACCCAATCGGGCTGCCCTCTTCTAATGATTAACTAAACACTCAAACACACTCTGCGTGACGCATTCAACCATTCGACAGTCCACATATGCGCATGCCCCCACATACGCCGTGCATTCATAATTCACGACACGAACACGCACATATCGCACAGTTCGTCATGCTCGACACATACTGCATGTACACATATGGAAACACCGGAGCGAACACAGCACCAGCACCAGTCCACCAGAGAGCAACATACTCAACGCTGAACACGCGCACAACGCGTCGCCGTAGTTTGTGTTTCTGATAGTCTTGACATTAAGCACGCTGCCAGCGCGTGTGACAATGGCCCAACGATCCTCATTCAGCAGCGACAAGAGCTCCGCGTGTTTGTGTGTTTGTGCCTACTATTATGCGTAAATCATATGTGTTCCAAACAGAAGGTGTTTGGAATAATTAATACCCGATAATTATATTGCTATGCTGCAATACGCTGCCGTCGCCGCCGGGTTGAGCGTTGACGTTGGCTGGCGTTTCGGTATTTGTGTCGCAACAACACTTTGTATGCTGTGTAGTGTGTTTATGCTTAATCGTAGGGTAGCTTCACCAGTTGCGAATATATACCGGTTGTGAAACCCTGCTCCTTAACTTCTGACATGAAGCAGATAAAACAAATTTGTTAAAAGTCGATAGTACGTCAACACTATGGATTAATTATTTCGCCCTAGCGAACAAAAACACCCACGAATAGATTATAATTGAAAAAAGGTAAGTGTTATATATTTTCGTGTACGGAATCTATTTTGTGATTATATCAAGTTTCGATCTAAAAGTTTCAACCGAACAATTTGCTGTTCATTTTTTCAAAGTGCCTGCATCTATGGATACCCTTATTTCACCGGTTGTTGACACCCCTTTCAATACATACTACATGGGCTGATTAGTATCGGGAGAAACAGAAAAGGAACAACATTTTTGAGGAGAGCAAAATTTATTGTTGATCATAGTCATCTTCCAGCCAGCCAAACAAAATCGTATACTCGTACTGTCATTAGTTTGGAATATATCGCCTTCATTGTATCTCGAGGTTTGACATATCCTAACATATGGGAAGAATGTATTTAGAGTCTTAATAAAACCCTGATTTCTGATAGTTAGAAGGGCCACTGGAGCCAAAACATGTGTTTGGAATTTGTTATCTGGAATCTGCCCTAGCCGAAATTAAATTTAAAAATTTCGAAAACTATTCTGTACCTCCCATTTTGGCACCGAAGACGATGCGCGTAGTTGACGCTTGAATCAATTAAAAATAATTTCGGAATTCGGAAAGGATAGAACCTGGAGATTGCTGATACCCGCCTGTTTTTATATAAAAAATATATTTACACCCTGCGTCACTACTGGTGTTACATAGTAGAATGGCTGTATTATCACCAGTTTAAGGAATTGCTATTATAAAATTTTGCAAAATAACAAAGAATGTCTATGGTTGAATGATACATAGTTAGGATACATAGTTATTAGTTATATTACCTAGTATTATAGAAATCGAGCTGCTCGCTGACCGTTTGCAATTTTGAGGAAACTAGGACTATTCATATTTTGTGTCAATGCCTTGAATACAACCTCCAACACAGTCTATCGACACTTTGTGTCAATAACCTTTACCCTGGGCTCCAGAAACACCAATGGTGAGCGATTTTCTGCCGACACGGAGGTCCATATCATCACAGATACAGGATTCGTAGATGTGGTGTCCTTTCTCAAGCTCAGATTTTCGTAGGACACTATCGAGATTCGATCATTTTGTTGTTCTATCAATGATTCGACCGTGCAAAGTTGTTCGCATAAGATAATACATTTTAGAAACGCACCACTGACGGTCGCACGATTTTGGATTTGGATTTTGTTCGGCTTCAATTCAATCTTTATTTTGAGTATTCGTTTAACTCTAGCATCAAACATTCAGAGCCCTTCTGCTATTTTCAGTGCAATCTGCCGTGCGATTCATTGTATTTTACTCTTCACTTTACGGACCTTCAAGGCCCCTCTGCAACTGTTTTTTGTCCTATATTTTTGCAAATTCCTTCGCAGCCAGTGTGTTGATATATTTTTCGATAGACCAATATGCGGATCACGTTCTCAGTCTTCAGGGTCCGTAGAATATCCGATAGCGATTTTCCATCGCAGTGAAATTTATCATTCGAACACGTTTTTAGTTAATCGTGAAATGCTAGACTTCTATTCGACATGAATGAAAACGCTTCTGGATTCTCACGCGAAATCGATATATAATTTCCTCACCAATATTGTTAGCTATGCTTAGAAAGCAAACCACAACCGGATAACTTACCATACGTTTGTATCAAGTTGTGCGAATGCGAATGGACTTGTGCGATGAAGTAACAGAGGGCGCAGTATATTTCACAGCAGAGCGCAGAGTGGAATACCATAAGCAGCATAAACGGATAGCAACGCTGAGCTACGATGGCGACACAACGACGACACAATTCGCCAAAAATCCGCTTTGGTAAAAAATAACAGCGCCGGAGAATGGCTTTGCAATTTATACGACCCGTATATAAACACACATACTACACACACACATACTCCCGCACGCTCATGCAAACACGCAAGTACATTCACGCCACCCGCCTGCCGATAATAATGTGATGATGTGTGTTTGCGTGTGGGTGTGCGCGCGCGCTGGTGTGTTGTGTCTGTGGTGTTGCGCTTACATGTGGTTCCGGAAAGCTTCACGTTTTATATGTAAATAATAAATGGAAAATTGAAAGAGCTTCAAGATACTTCGCGTGTTCGTGTGTGTGTGTTTGAGGGTGAGTGAGTGTTGGTGTATAGGTATAGGTTTAAACGAGGTCGTGTGAATGGCGGAAAGCCGCCGGTCTTTGTTTGGTGCGCCCGGGGCGTCGACCATAGCCTTGATCTTGTTTTCCGCATTATCCGTGCGCGCGCGCGTGAGGATTACGCTGCCAGCGAATTTCCGCTCGAGACGTGCTCATGTGTTTTTTATATAAATACATTTTACAATGCATGTCCGCATTCATTGTGGTCTACATCCGGCTGAGAGTAGATAGGATATATAGGATATGTGTATGAGCGAGTGAGTGGCTATGATTGGATAATATATGAGTTGTGTTCGTCTATCACGTGTATTACTTTATACTGACGATTGAGCACAACACTAGCCGAGAAAAAAATATTGGCGTCAATAGTAACCTGAATCGTGAAGGCGACTCATGTATCGAATGAAGAAAACATAAAAGTTAAATTGTCAGGTAGTGTCATAATTCACTTCTATCTCCCAAAGACAGATTTTCTACTTACGCCAACTAGGTTTAGAAAACAACTCCGCCAAACTCCACATCATACACTATCAATTATATGGAATACGCCAAGGCCAAGGATGGCTGAATTTATTCCCCCGAATTCGCAGCGCAGCGCAATGCGCATGATTTATCGTGGACTCATTGAACCGCGAGCGCCAGAAAGCGCATTAAAGGTGTGCTCTGCTGTGCGCAGTGCGCACGTCCGCACACTGATGGCAATGCACGCGCGTACGCTCGCACACATTCCGCGACGTGTGTACGTGGTAATCGATATTTGGATTATTAATGCTCATTTTCGGCGGTCACACTGGAGTTCGAAGCGCGAGCACGCGCGGTTAATTCCATTAGCTCCAGCTCACGTTTTAAGCGGCCCCTCATTCCGCCATCCCGACGGCGACGACATGGACGCCTGGCGATCGACTGCGTGTTCTGACCGTTTGACTGCGGCAGCGGCAGCAATGTTGCAGCACGCCGCTCGCTGTCCGCTGCACACGTTCCGAATTTTATACATTTAATGAATAGAACACATTGAGCGAGTTATGTGCATTATGTGTGTGCGTGTGTGTGTGCGAACGATCGCACGCGCCCCACACGACGCGCATACGGGCACGATTATCGCACCCTGCGTGCACGTACGCACGTAGTACGTAATACGTGATTGCTGCTGTGCTTCTGCGCTACCGAAGCTGGTAGCTGGGTATCCCATCGCCCAGGCGCCTGGGCACAACGTCATAATGCCACACTTTATATGCAGCGCGTAAAATCCGTACTTGATGTGTCAGAGTGTGTGTGTGTGTGCGCGCTACGATGTGCGCCGAACGCCGGGGAATTTGCAACGGGATGATGCGATTAAAGCGCTATTTTAAAGTGTGCACGTGTGTGTGTGTGTGTGCCGTCGTGATTTTTGAGCCGGCTGGGCTGGGGATGGGTGGGGTGAACGCACTACCGAGCGTAGCCGGCGAGCCGTCGAGGGTGTTGCTTCCGCATCGTTGTCATAAAGCTGCGTAATATTTTCACCATTCTATGTATATCATACACTTTGATGGGGGCAATTCTCGCACGCTTGCTGCTCGCCCCAGCTATGCCGAAAAATGGTTTGAATAAATCA
The DNA here is from genome assembly GCA_024741255.1 of Exechia fusca. Lineage (NCBI taxonomy): Eukaryota > Metazoa > Arthropoda > Insecta > Diptera > Mycetophilidae > Exechia > Exechia fusca. The sequence goes on along the minus strand of JANTBZ010102524.1, from coordinate 11,761 downwards.
CGCATTTTCTGACCAATAACATTATACTGAACAAAAAAAAAAGTGTGTGCGGCTGGCTGGTGTTGCTGCGGGAGTCGGAAATTGTCCATATAACAATATTAAATTACTTTATAACTGACTTTTGTTTGTGCACGCCAGTGCTCGCGTGTGTCGCATGCGAGTGTAACAGTTTTAACTGCAGGCCATCATTGCGAGTGAAACACATTTATTATTTTTGGCGAAATGTAGGCCGATTGCGCTCGACGGCTGGCCGCGTCGAATGCATTGGTCAGCAGCTGCACGCAACCAAAAAATCCGACAACACCCCCATACACACACATGCCATCAGCACAATCGGACTGCTGTGCAAATTTAAACGTTTCACTGTGCGTGCGTGAACCAGCGAGCGAGCGGTTTTTGCACTTGACATGCTGCTGGCCCAACCCCGCCGGGTTGCATGTTTCATGCGTATTAATATGGGTCAACAAACAGCCCGCAATAAATTCTCGACTGTCGCGACAGTGTGCGAATTTCGGGTGTCTTTTTCGGCGCGCGCGCGCGACCGATGTGACGTTCGCACGCCATGTCCGGAGGACAATGTGCGAAATGGTGCCGGTGCCGGTGCCGAGTGTGCGGCCGTGCGTGCGTGCGTGTGTCGCGCCCCGTTTGTTCGTTCGTTCGGCCGATGAGTGATGCGATGCAATCATTGAATAATTAAAATGTGTACGCACTTGGTGCGTGAGTGCAGTGCAGGGTATATATTTTATGCTTTAGCACGCGCTATGGAAAAACCCGGTCGTTCATTGTGTCTTGTAACAATAGCTCTCTCTCTGTCGGTGCGACTGTGTGCGGGAGTTCATGTTTACACATCTCGATAAAATGTTCACGATCAAACACGAGTCAGATCGGAAATTAAACAAATCGCATTTGAATAACACGCCGACGATTGCTATCTGTGTGCTCTATGTATTAGCCCCCAATGCACACACAAAAACCGGGTTAACTGAATAAACCGAACAAACCGTGTCGGCTCGGCGTATCTACGCCATCGATCTCTGGCACCGGTCGACGTTAACGCCCGAAAATCGAACGCCGTTCTTTCTCGCCCCCTTTTCACGTTCACTGGTGCTGCGGAGTGCGAACCGACCACCCGAAACATTTTATTGCTTTCATCTGCATAATATACGCATTTATCACGCCACAAGACATTCGGAGAAATTCCATTTTCTAATTTCATTAGGCCAGCGACGTCGAGAGACGGACGCGCGCGTATCTCGTATCTCGCTCAGCAGGCGACCGCAACGTGACGTCGTCGCAGCGCACGTCCGCGCCCAGCCCAACACACGCACATCGGCATGTTTCCGGACAATTATTGCATTGCTCCATGCTCCGGCCCAATGTCGGCCCGGCCGCAAATGTTTTCCGTTGAGAAAGACACCGCCATCGCCCATCGCTCGCCTGGAAATGTCATTGAGAATGTTGACAAAATTCAGGGTTTAGTGAGCGGCTCCTCCACGCTGTCACTGTCGAAATTACAGCACAATTAACGATGCGCAAAGTATGCCGCGCTCGGAGGTTCTTCGTGCATTCCGCCTAAAAGGTTTCCACTTCGAGGTGTTCCGACCGAAAGTGCGGATGCATTGCGGTTTCAGTTGCCTTCACCGCCTTTGGCAGCGCTCAAGTGGCGCGATTTTAAAGATAATGGCAGCGCAGTGCAACTGCACTCGCCCATCCAACGACGGGTTTCAGTGTGTGTGAGTGTGTTGATGATGATGGCGGAAACCCGTTGGCGTCCTCCCGCAGTCAAATGACAATAATGCGTCAGACAAATAAAGTACATTCTCGAAACTGCGCCAAGTGCTGCTGCCATGAAAACCGCAAAGACTAATGGAATTCCCAGCTCGCTCGCACTGTGGCTCGCATTGTGATGTGTTTTCGTGCGACTTCGGTGCGAGTTTCGTGAGATATCAGCGCGAATGTTGCGACAAATAATATGCTCTACGATATCAAAGGTACGTCGTCGCATCTCACACCGTTAAATGTGTGTTTTTTGCTGGTCGCACAATCACGCGACTAATGGCGACGTATTTTTCCACCGGTATATTCTATCGATCTGCGACGAACGCGACAAACGAGCCAAGCGATGCGATGAGTATGGGAGATTATGTGGCCGTCTCTGCGCCGCACGCCGGTCGCTAAGTACCCATAATTTGTTTGGGCACAAAACTTGGTAATACCCGATTGATGGTAATATTCAATTACCAACTCAACACGGGCGAAAAGTTTTTCGCCGCCGCTAAGTAAATAAGTATCTCTCGTCGGCAAATGGGTGTTTATGATATAACAATATATTGGATTGCGGTCTCGGTGAATTGGGGCTGCCGACGTCGGTTAAAGGTGGGCCTGGTGAAATGTACTGAAAGCACGCATACACATACACACACGCGAACACGTAGACTCGCGTATTTCACGGTGGTCATCCATGCATAGATGGATGAGACTACCGGCGCGCAGATCCCATCTCAATTCCGAATGTCAACATAACTACACGGACACGTGACATGCGCGTCGACATGCACACACTTAACACATTCGCCGAGTAGCTGAGTAGCTCCGAAACGCAAAACTATTCACACGGTCCGTGCGGAGTGCACTGCAAAGAAATACACTCACACACACACATTGTCTGGCATACACACACGTAGTAAACACATAAAACGGCGTGGCCTAATAGAAACTCGAGAATCATTCGTCGTCGTTCTGCCATTGAGATAGTACGGCTATCTGGCACGCGTCAAACGGGCTGCGTGTCCGGGGGTGGATAATTCGCGTACAACCGCCCTGACGGTCACACTGCTGGCGAGGGTGTCCGAACACACACAGACACACACAATATTACACAATAATATCGTCGGTGCGCACATACAAATTGTCAGCGGGATACGTGCGTGAATGTGCCGTGTGCACGCAAGGCAACGTTTGCTACTAGCCACGAATACGGGGACAGTAGATCCACATAAAGAATCCTACTATGAATGTCGGTTAACTTTCGAACCAATCAACCGATTTTATTAAATATGATTCTGTGCAATTTGTTAAATTTTGTAAATTCAAATACTGTTGTTTTATCCTGTTTTAATAAAATTGCCGATTTTATAACTGCATTTTTTTCTGTTGATGTACTGCTGGCTATCAACAGTGAATAAATGAACCTGTAAATGTTCCGTATTCGAAATACAGTCGCCCAACACTCGTTAATAGCTGAAAAATTACCTCTTCTTCAGATTTTTTGTTAGATATAGCGATCATTTCTGCACGAATGTTTGCCTTGAGCCCGCCTATGATCTGAGACTTACAGGCATACAATTATTTGCCAGAAAATCCCACAACAACCAGTTATTGATGTGGGACTCTCTGGAAGATAATAAAAAAACACTATCGGGTTATAAGTTATAAAAAACGTTCGCTTTGATAAAGTTCTTTTCCAAACCTTGTTTTTATGTTAACGCCATGTTGACGATCCCCCATTTTAAATACTAAACATAATTTGACACAGACTAGAGAGATACTAAATTGTACGAAAACTGCATCATAAATTGTTTGATAGTTTTATGAGATATTTTGAAGTCAAAGTTTATCGATTTTCTCATACGATGCATAATGGAATAATCTAATTGTGTTTCTCTCCAAAAATATGTATATAATTTCATAATAATCAAAATAACCATACAGTTCGTTCGAACTGACATCTACTGTATCTCTGCCGGATTGCGTGTATAAGAAAAGTTAAGGTCTGAGAGGCCAAGCGGAGCGGACGGAGGCGAAAAAATAGCGGAGAATAAACGCTGGCGCACGGACAGCCCACAAAAGAATGTGTCGATCTGACACGCGATGTGTCGCCCATTCGGTTTTAGCACGCGCACGCAAACGTCGAACTCGCACGTACGCACGAACACGCCCGCATTCCTCGCCTGGCATCGTGTGGCAAGACAACCGCACACATCGTCGTAGTTCGTCGGCGTCGTGCAGTAAAATGCGAGCGTGCGGCGGCGGCGGCGGTGTGGCTTCTTCTAATGTGCGCGCAGTCAAGTCAGTCAGCTCGCGAAGCTAGGCGCTCGCGTGCAGCTATTTCAAAGGGTGCGCCCGAAATGGACTTTTTGCATTAGCCTAAGTGTGTTGCGCTGCGCTGCGGTGGTGAAGTTTTCGCTTGGGATGGGCAGCAGATGAGAAAGGCGATTCCGAGCCGGTCCGACGATGGAAGGCGATGATTTGAGTCCATAAATGATGAGTGTTGATTTATATTGAATTCGATGAAAGTAGAATAATTAACTGCGTTTTATTAATCGTGAAAATATTCCGTGTGAAAAGTGCGATAAAAACTTCAGAGTAATTACGAAACATTCACGCGGCAATTACACAGCATTACGGTCGAGTTTTTCCTCCAACACCACTCTCGAACCCCAACCACAAAACAGCCGCAGACCGCACATCCCTCGGTGGCAATTATATAATTACCAGCGATAAGATCTGCTGCAATCGTGTGCCGCTGTCCGGCAGCAGCGGCAGCGTTTATGCGTCGTATGTTTCGGGGGTTATTAATACCATAAACACACATACTACACACACGCATATAACGAGGGAAAAAATACACAACGGACTTCATCAAATCATTAGCATAACACGCCACATACAGATTCTTTCGCGCTTAGTCACGCTATGCGGACTTTCTTGCCCGGATGTGCTGCGGTGTTTCTCTTTATTTTTACGGTCGAGTGAAGGCCGCAAAGCCGCAAAGTAAGTTGGGTGTGTGAGCCGGTAAGTTGGGTGTGTTGGCGTTCGGCTGCTTGGCAAGAACAATTTACTAAAACACCTTCGGAGGACTTCCGTTGATAATATTTAAGTAGTGCGTGCGTTGGCGTGCGTGCGTGCATACTTTCGACATACCAGTTAAACAACCTTAGAAGTGGAATTCACATCATCGACAGGCGCTCGGTACCTTTGGTTGTTTATATAGACATGTCATATGTCATTTGAAATGTCTGACATTCAGCATCAACGTGATCGCTGGTCCGTAGCAATTACAGTGCTGTGTTAAACATGTCGATGTTGTGCTGAAAAAGACTTAATTGCGGGGAATGCTAAACTGTTTCCGAAAGGCTGCATTTTCAACTGATTTTGCGATTGAAAAATTATATTTTGTTAGAAACCTAATCGCGAAAAATCATCGATATCGCAAAATTGTCCATCGATATCCATAACAAGAGTAGAAGGACGACAATGGTATGCTCATGGTTTGATTAGAATGAAGAAATATGCTACACGAATTCAAATTCGGCGAATCAGTCGGTAAAGTCGTTATCGACTCTTCGATTGGACACACTTCCAGGCCTACAACTCGAAACATTCGAAAGAGTCGAAAAAGAGGTAGATGGATACATTTTCATGAAGTTGAAAGAAATGTGTAGCTAACGATGGACCCAAAATTAGTTATGATATCTCTGATACTTTTGCTGTAATCACGCTTTGAATTTTATCGAAGAATCCCACTTCTAAGGTTGTTAAACTGGTACACTGCGATGTCCCCGAATTTCTCCGCCCGCCGGAGAGTGGAATGCGATGTTTCCATTTCCCGAAAGACGAAAATGAAGCCGCGTTCTGTGATGCAGGTTCTTCTAGTTGCAATGAACCATATAATTAAGACTTTGAACTAACTAAAATAATCGTTTGCGAAATATCTCACCACGTGCGTCGTCCATAAATCACACCGCGTCGTCAGATCTTTGCGGCCACTTTCAGACGTCACATTGTGACATCCGCTGCTGGCATGCATGCCACCCCGCACGAGCTCATAAAACACTTGGATTTATGCGCAAAATAACGTATTTCGAGTCCGATCGTCGCGCGCCGCGATCGCAGCTGAATGCGCCGCCAATTGCTTGGCCAAAGTTTATATTATTGCAAAACCGCAGGCGCACTTTGCGCGCCGCGCATAAGCATTTAATTTTCCCCAGCCAACTCGTACGAAACCGCAAACTGTGTGTATACGTGTGCGGTTCGAACACTTTGGGTGCGCGAGCACGAGCACTGTTTGTGCAGGCGTGCGCGCATTCTGTGTGCGTTGCGTTGCTGTGTTTGGATTACGGGTGGCGAAGTGGGCGCATTGCCAGCTCAATGAGCATCAGGTAAATTAACGCAAATCGGACCGGCTGCGCGTGGCAGTTGAGCACACACACACATCCATACAAGCTGCTCCACAATGATAGCGCATACACAATAGTTGTGGCAGAGCGTGACCACACAATTTCACAGTGTGAGAGTGTGAGCGTAGTGCGTTCCACTTTCGCACGCAAAATATACGAACGTGCAGTACACGAACGCCCGTTCAGTGTCTGGCCATTCCGGTTCGAACGGCCGTTACGTTCGGCGAAATTGTGTAAACACACCGAATAAATATAAACACACATATGGCGCGGCGGTCGTGTGCCAGATACAAAGTTGAGAATTTAATTGACTTCAAAATGTGATCATTAAATGCCGGCGGGCTGGGCGGCTGGGCGACGCCAACGACGTCGGTTTGTGGGCCATGTTTGTGGCCGAGTGTAATGGGAATTTATGCTCGCACGCGTGCACGCACGCAAATGCCACGAGCATGATGATTGTGGCGTAATAACGGACCGAATGTGTCACACAGTTGGCAGAAATTGGCAACCTTTTTTCTGGGCATCGGACGGAACGGAACGAAATCTGAGCCATTTAATTTCCGACCGACCGTTACAACGAATGATGACGATTTGCATGCATATTGCATGCGCGTATTCATATATTCATGTGATGTATTCAGTGTTTAATGTGGCAATTTAATGCGAGTGGTAATGGATTTTTGGCCGTTGCCGCGAGTGCAATGCATGCGAGCGAGCAATTAGCACACGTGTAGACACAGACACATATCATAAACGTTCGACCATTTTCTCGGGCATATTAAATTTCCCGCCGTCCGCCGCTTGTGTGTGGAAAATATCGTTCAGCGTGGCGCGTGCAAATCAACCGTAATGCCCGGTCACGCATGCAGTCAACTGGGTGGACTGGGGGTGGCGGTGGCGACGTGTTTGCACATGCTGTGCCGTGCTGCCAATCCACAAAACAAACGCGCGCACACACGCACACGTGTGAACCCGAGTAGCGGTTGCGGTGTGTGCACCATGTGTGTGTGTGTTATTGAAAGTCAGTCTACTGGAAAATCGTTCAATTTGTACGTGTCACAATCATATTCTCTCTGGAGCTGCTAACACACCGTCAACGCCATCGAACCGTCTGACCGCGTCTTTTATATGTGTGTGTGTGTGTGTGTGTGTGTGTGTGTGTGTGTGCCGCACGCGACTAGACATAATCGCAAACACTAACACACTCGTCCAACGCAGCAGCATGCCACCACCGCCAGTAGCGGATCTAGAACGAGTTAAGCGGGGTGCTAATTTCCTATATCCATAATTATGAAAGTCATTTGGATGATATTATATATAATATTATACAAATTCGGACGACGACGCGATTGTAGAGTGGGTAGCGTAGTCGGGCTTTGGAATTAAATATCATAAATGTGTGGTTCGAATCCCCGACTGCTTAACCACAAATTTATAACCCGAACGTGCAACGGATAATAGACTGATTGCTACTTGCTCTCGAAAATCAGAGTTAAAAAAACACCGCCCGTCTGCAGATACGTAAATGTTGGCTTGATAGTCCCCTCCCTCTTTCAATGTAGTTAAACCCTGTTCTCGTTCTTGAAAAACTGCCTGATTGAATAAAACTTGTCCTATTGATATTACTGGTGATTATTATCAACAGTGATAACCTGCAAAAGCTTCGTAAGTTACAAATAGTGTCGCCCAACTCTCCGTAATTGATGTAGATGATGATGATGAGATGATACAAATTCAACAAAATGTTTACCAAGTCACTTTTCATTTTTTAATCTAAATTTTTCAATGAATTGAATCATTTAGAACATGCATGTTTGAGGCAAATATGTTGTCAATATTTAATCATGTGTTTGCTGATCATCCCGACCTAATGAATCAATAATGCTGAATTTATTCGAAAGTTCATTTAGAATTCATGTAGCCCTTTTAATTACACTTATTTTCGGGCTTCCGCGAAACTCATAATAAAATCTTCGAAGTTGATGGAATATTATTTAGCCCGCTCGCCAAGTCCTGGATTCGCTACTGACCACCGCCAATGCACGCAGAATGCGCCGGTGTTTGCATTGCATATCCCGACTGCCGACACACACCACATTACACACATGCACACACACAGACACATGCACACTCACACACACCCATCGCTTAGTGCCACGTTTTCCCCCCACTTTCGACCGCTCCATCCATGGATTCCGTCGCGTCGGAAAACTCACGCGGAATCGCGTACAGCGTCACGTCAACTCGATGAAAAGCGCGCGTCAGTGTGCGCCTCTGTGTTCGTGTGCACTTCTGCGGCCGGCACTTGCACGACTGAACGGCGCACCGACGCCGTTCGCGAACACGATGCGAGTCGACCGGTCGCGTGCCACATCAACGACGACCGAACCGGCCGCCGAGCGCTTCTCGGCTTCAGCGTCGGCTCTGGCGTCGCGCGCGTTCGTCGGCGGTGGCATTTTCCCGACGGCCGGCCGACAATTTCCCGGTCGCGTGCACGACACGAGGGGAACGTCGTCGGTCGTTGCATTCAGTTGATGTACAGCAGTCAACCGCGTTGGATGTGTGTTTTGGCGTGATCGGACGAAATAATTCGCGAACGTTCACATTTCACTGTGTCTTTTGCTTCGACGAAACGCGCGCGTGCGAATTTGAATTTCCGAACCGAAACTGAACGACCAAACGAACGTGAACGTGTTGCAACTTATCTGCGGATCGTGTGTGTGTGCATCTCGCTAAATCGTGCATATCTCGGGCACGCGCGCGAGTGTGTGTGTGAATCGGTGTGCGTCAGTGCAGGTGCAGTATAAATAACCGTGAAAGTGAGTAAACGTGTCGTGTCGCTGGTCCGCTGGCTCGGCTCGACACAGCCGAGCCGAGCATCATAAAATATTAAGCTTTCTATAAGCGGATAACTGCATCGAGTTTTCGGGTTTAAAGTGAGCGTGTGCGAGTTCGCGCCTGACTGCATGAACCGTAAATGTCAGAATGTATGTGAGTGTGTGTAAATGCCGGCCTCACGGCTCCACCTCCTGAAGTGCAGTGTGCACTAGCGCACACACATATCAATCGCACGCTGCGATTTCGGTGTTTTATTCTCGGTATCCGTGAGGCTGTGCGTGACATTTTGCCAAGGCGGGTTTACGCCACTCACACTCGACACATTCAGTCCACGCTGCTATGCATTTGTGCAATTTCGTGCGAAACACAACGGCAGTTCATCGTTGTGTCGGAGAATTTAGTGTGTCTGGGTTTTTCCACCATCCGTGTGATGCTTGATGCTGGCAATTTTCGCAACAAAGAGACGCGCGGTGTGCTCACTCATTTTTCATATTCACGCGCGCGATTCACTCACTCATTGTGCGCGAGTGCGTGTGCGGGTGAGTGAGTGTGAGAAAAATCACTTGTGATTTGTTTGTGGCTGTTTCGACGGCCTGAGCTTAAAGAGTGTGTTCATCAAATCGTTTTGTTCGCACGTACACACGTGTGCACACGTGCACACTCGTGTTGCAACACGTTGGCGTGTGACCGCAAAAATGTATAAATATACGCGTCGGATGGGTGTGAACAAAGGCACCGCAGCACCGCACCGCACAGTATTATATGCGAAATGTTTTCATACCTCTGGTTAGAAGGGTGCTGTTGCACCGCGCTGTCGTCGTAAAATAAGCAGCATGGGCAAATTGCAGTGTACCACCACCAGTTCATAAAGAACGGTCTGATATTATTCACGCCAACACAGAGCAACAGAGCAGCACGCAAACGATACGCAAAGTTCAAAAGTTAACGTGTTTGCCGTCGCCCTTCGCACATGGAAATATTCTGCCCACAACGTCAGAACGTCGACGACGGCAACATTGCTTCATTCTGAGATTTCTAGAGAACCGCTGGCTTGGTTTACCACGGTATTTTTTTACACGGGGGTGCTAGGAATTTCTGTATTGTTTTATACGGTAAATTAAAATTAAAAAGTTGAAACCATCTGTTGACAATAGGTAGACAAAAGTGTGTTAACCGCAAAGTGTTCAAATTTCTGAATGTGATTCGATTTACACTTAATAAACCGCGTGAAGCCAAGTTCAGGAGTATAGTGTTAAACGTTAACCTGCATGCCGAGCGAGCGTGCGTTTCCATAATATACTCACTCATAAATCCACGTTAAAGTGGGACACCGACGACGGCGCAAAAGCGATTTGTGCTAAGGGCGTTCTGACGAGCAACGTACCATTTGCTTCGACACACATACACACGCACGCACACTCACACTGGCGCGACTGGCGCACGGAAATTCCGCATCATGTGCGGTTCCGCCGGGACCGCAGCGCAGCAATATCGCCTTGCGATGCACGCCGTGCGACGACACGTGTTTCCAGGTGCTGCACTACATGCAGCCAGCCCCAGCCGTATGCAATGCTGCACTGCATGTATGCCGGTCACGCGGTGTGAAGAAGGTGGCTACGTTGGTTGCAAAGTGTGCGGTTTCAGCGATATGCTGCGCGATATGCTGCCATAATAACCAAAAAGAGATTCCGCACTCTTTAGTGCGGCCCCATATTCATTGCGCATAGCAGACGCGAAATCCCCAGTGCTATTTGCGTACACAAGTCCGCCGGAAGTGAGACGTGACTGTCACTGGCAGCACCAGCACCATCACCAGCTGTGTGTCACTGCCAATGTGTGTGTGTGTGTGTGTGCTCCTCAACAGGTATCCGGATTGTCTGGATTTCGCACGCCTTATGCGCTGCTGCTCATCCTCATCATCTCGACCACCCACCGGCGGCGGCGGCGACGCCACGTCTCCGTCGGTCTAGACAGCATTGTGTAAACTATGTTTTATGTATTTGGGTAATATATAGTATATCACAATATCCGGAGTGCCCGCAAGGAGCAACGCATACATACGACCCGAAATTTAAAGTTTAAACCATGTACTGAAATATTTTTTTTCATGTTTTGTTCGGCTATAATTGTTTGAAAAAATCAATATTTCTGTTTTGTTGAATGAACACTATTCTAGGGTTAAAGGAAAACATGTTATCAAAAGTCTCACCTGTGTCTAAGCACGCTTTAAGGAAGACCTCTACGTAGGTATATGGAACCATTACTACTGTAATAAATTATACAAAAAGGTGTAATATTTTTTAAAACTATAAATTTATTGTGCACAATTCTATTTTCTTCCATTTGAGTATTCACTCCAGTGCAAAGTAATGTCCTCACAACCAAACATGAAAAACGATTTTTGTTCGGAGGAAAAATGTTTGATTTGATATTGGCTTAGAGTTGGAGACTATTACTCATCACTGGAGTGTCTTACAACCACATTTGTATACTCAAATGAATGGAAATAAAATTGTGCACAGATATTCCATAATTTGAAAACATATTCAAAATCGCTTGTATGTTTTATGAGTGCAATAATAATTGCTCCATATACGAACGTCTGAGTGGTGTAGGGGTAAAGTACCTGCTTCACGATCGGAAGGTCCTGGGTTCGAATCCCGGTATGGGTGCGGTTTTTTTCTTCTAACGATGATCCAAAGGAAGGATGTTAAATGTTGCCTAGGGTTACTCTTTGGATCGCT
>JANTBZ010102303.1:0-17116 GCA_024741255.1 Exechia fusca | reverse complement strand
GCTTGCCCCGAACCGCGTGAGGTTTAAGGCGTTCACTTCTGCACTATGTGCCATCATGGCATAAGTGGCAGAAGTAAAGTAAGTAATACTACTATATGTATGTGAGCAAAGCTGCTCGACTTGACCGCATTGCGCTAAACTGGCCCCCACATTTAATGTGCATCTAATGTTCGCTCAAAACTAAATGGGAGATAATGGGCTTGAGTTTTTTTTGGCCGTTTGCTCGGGGACAATTGAGAAGTAAATGGTGCATGCAACGACCCTCACGAATGGTCAAATTAAATGTGGGCAATATATCAAGCTCCCAATATGTGGACACATATTTCAGATCATCATCGTTAAGACCAGAGTTATTTGACAAACTGTATATCTGCTAGAATTATTGCTGTTCATTGCAAAATACGTCCGAAAAAAATGTCCACATACCTCGTTTACTTGACGTATAACTGCAATTTATAATCTCAACGCTCCGTTAGCACACGACACTCCATTAACCTTCTCTAAGTGGTCAAAATCATTAACGCATTCCATGTGTCAAAATATCTTAGAGTTGTGATGCGTATCATCATTTTATCATACGGTTTCACCATTGGATATAAGCCAAACGTTTACACGCTATCGACACAAGAAGCCCGCTAATTTCACGTTCTCCAAGCGAAGTCAACACAAACTGTCCGTTTGCATATTATACGTTGATCTATATTTAGCAACGGCTGTCGTCGTGTTGACGTCTGCATATCTGGACCGTAAAGCCGACGCCTGTCAGCAAGCCGGTGCCATGCACACATATTGGAGTACATAAATCGTACCGCTCCACTCTGATTACATTTGTTGCGCCCATCAACTGACGCCGATCGGAGGACCGGTGGCAACAAGTAGCAACCAATTCGACTAATCGGACGGGCATTTAAATCACTGCCAATATGTGTGCTGGTAGCGAGACCGTAGAATTGGAGCGATATCGCTCGAATGCATTGCGATACAATGCAATACTCGGCTAAACTGTAATCCAAAACTCCAACCTATTTGTACCGTCGCCGCGGCCGCCGCCACACAGCCACTCAACATTGCACAAAACCGCATTGAGTTAACAATTTTCCAGTTAATTGCAATTCGAAAAGATTGCCATCATACCACCATATAATGCGCAACGGCGGCGGCGGCACGCGCTCATTTGCCGCAGCGGCGTGCAAATCCACTTTACATGCTAAATCCAGTGATATGTTTATTTAATGCAGTGAGCGCGTGCCACCGCACCGCAGCCGCCGGGAGCACGTGTGCGATTACAATATGCACGCCTCTGCCGCCACACGGTCAAGCGACGCGCCGGCAATGCGAATACGATGCGTTCGATTGTGCGATTCATTCACATCGGCATGCAGTCGTAGTAGTGTAAAATGATGTCGTTGATAGAACGCATCCGTCAATAAGTCAGATTTTGATTTTGATAATTGTTCGAATGTTGTCTATTTTAAAACAGTGATGGATAAGATATATTTCAATATGTTATTCAAAAGGAGGTTACTTCTTGTCTAATCTAGTAACTCTGAATTTACCTCATTTTTAGAACTAGTTATTCGAATGATTTTTCAACGACATGCTAAGTAATCACAACAAATGTTTCATTCCACCCCAATTATTCGATTTAAACAATGCCAGAATTTTATTATTCAATCGATTTGAACAACATTTCCAATTTTGTTTCTTCGTATTTTGTATGTTTCATCGATTGATTCGTATTGCCTTATTTAGAAAAATAGGTTTTCTTACGTCGTGTTTAGTCAACAAAAGAGCTTTTTTGAAGCTATTGGTTTTGTATACAACAAAATTATGTTCATCCAACAAATTAATTTTTCGTGACTTTTTCTTTTTCTTCAAAACGTAAAAACCTATTCGGATTGTAGTATAAGAACACTTGTTTGACAATTCTCCAATTGCTATTCGTTTTCTCACCTCTGGCTGATGAGCCACTGTATGATGCGTAATATTGTGATTTATTCTGTTCTCGCCATGCCCAGAACAGTGTTGCAATAGTTAATAGTGAAATATAGCATCACGATTTGTATGCCACCGGACGACAGACAGAAGCGACCACCAAACACAACGCTAATCGTGTTTCGTGCGATAGTGTGTGCGTTCGGTCATAGCATTTTTCTGCTGCGGCAATCACAGCACATTGCGCACGCGCCTCCGGCCACTGGATGCGATAGAGTGTTTTGCTGTTTCGCAACGTTTGCTCGTGTGCGTAATATTCTCGTATTGCATAATGCATACAGCATACAGCAGATACCAAAAATAGAATATCACCAACATGAGGCGTGTGCGCATCGAGAGCGTGTCGCCTGCGATGTGCAAAACCGGCACATTCTCACTATCGCCGTGTACGCTCACAAGTTCGTAACTGCACACGCGATGTAATGATGGCGAATAATTCACATTGAGCATAAGCACATAATGGCAAAGGCGTCCGAACACAATGGAGCAGAACGACGCCAGCAAGGCGCTCATCACGGCAAACAATGCACAATCATTGCTAGCAACGACAATACGATCGGTATTGATGTTTCTCTTTTCGCGCACAGTTGAAATCTGATAATATCGAACAACTGTTTGTACATGTACCAGGTCAACGGCACGACGACACGTGTCTCGAACGGTTCGAGTAATTATTTTCGACTTACCTGAGCATATTGATGTTCGGCATCGATGTCGCAGACATTGCACGTGTTGGTTTCGGTGTCGTCGTAACGAGACGAAGCGGCACGCGCACGCACAAAAGCGCACCAGGACGGCAGTCGTCGTCGTCGGTGACTTGCAAATGTGCTCCTCGTAATTTCGCCGTGCTCGATGCCGTGTAAATTGAAAACACTATGTCAACGTTGCCGGTGCAGTTATCGACACTCTAGTTTATGCGTTGCGCTCTCGCGCTCCGTTTGCGTGCACAAATTTATATTGAACTTCCGCACTTGCCACGAAACGGCGTCGGCGTCGGTGTGTGTGTTTGTGTGACTGCACGCGCACGAGATTACAAACATTCAACACTTCGTTCTGAACGACGTTCTGCAGCCGTTGCGCTGCATTTCCAATCTAAACAGCACACTGTGAGACACCCTGATGACGGCGGAATTTACATTTCAACTTGCACACTTTGCGTGGAATAGAATTCGCACGAATTTGCAGAAAAATCACGCTCGCTATTCGCGCTCAGGCACACACATACACACTTGACAAAGAAAATCGAACTTTCGATAAATGGTTAATTAAATAGTCAATATGCTGCTGGAGCTGGATCGAAAATGCGCCAAGACGACGGTTCAAACAAACACCAAGAGACAGTCGAAGACGGCGTCCACGACGACTTCGACTACGGCGGATACCAAGTTTAGAACGAGAAAATCACTCGCAAAACACGCACTTCCCGGTTTCCGCTAGAACTCTGCGGTTTTCAAACTCTAAAATTCACCAACGTTTCGCTTGCTTCAATGCGTATTCCGTCTCGATCTCCTTCTCGCTACGCGTGCGTGCGTGCGGACGTGCGAGCGTGCGTGGTGTTGAGCACTCGACAGCAGACAACAGACAATAAGCACGCCGCACGACGATGATACCCCGAGCAAACGTTCGTTGCGCCGCACGGTTCCGCACCAAACGCAACCGCGACCGTGCACGGCACAGTTGGATGCACGATGCACACACTTGCGCGCACACACAAACATTCGCGCAGATCGATATCACCCAGTGCAGCGACGTCGACGACGGCGGCGACCAAGCATTGGGATTGGGTGCACACGCGGACATTGGCACCGGCAGCGAACCTGCCGCAACTATGTCTGTACGACTGCGGGGGTTTATGCAAGCGCGCGGCGCGGAGGCGGCCGCATGTATGTTATGTTATGTTGCGGGCGGTCGTTGGCAATGAATAGTTTGCGGAGAATGTGCGCGCTAAACAAAAGAATACTAGTATATCGCATTTCTGTCTGAGCGGCTGTACTATATGTGGGTGGGTGGGTGTGTGTGTGTGTTTGTGTCTGCACTGAATGTGCGCTGTATTTCACTGGCAGACGTGCAACGTGCATATACAAGATGCGGCAGAACAGGTGTTTTTATAGCAAGCATTTCACAAACGATCGAAGATAGCAAGGTACCAGTTTGACAGAGCCTAGAGCATTGTATTATTAGTACATCTCTAGTAACATTTCACTCTATTTTGAATATTTCATGGAATTGCATTGCGATGGTATATTGCGATCGTAACAACAATACTGACAGCGTTGAAACATTTAGAGAACAACCTTAAAAGTAGCCCAATGTTTTGAATCGTGAAGAGAATAAATAGACGGAAATTGCACAGAAATATGAATAAGGGCCCGAAATGTAAGCCGATCGAAATCCAGAAAGCTACATTACTGAGAAGAATCAGAATCAGAAGAGTAAATTCTAAATTAAATAAAATCTTCTTGGACAAACAACTTTAAACGATCAAATTTATTTAGAAGTGAGGTCGATTTGACCTTGAGTACGGTCAAACTGTATAAAATACGGCTATTCTAATATGTCACATCTCTTCTGACGCAGGGTGTATTTTAGCATTAGTTCTCCCGATGACGTCTAACATATGCACTGACACTGAGCATTCAGCATATGGTGGGGTCTGGATTACAGGCGCATTTTGTTGTGCATTGCCATGTAGCGTTCGAGCACAAAAGCGCACTGGACGCGCGATGTGTCGCCTCTTGTCAATAAATCGTCGTAGCGACACGCTCCTGAATGAGGTGTTTGGCACAAGATGCTTTCGACCACCTGTCCCGCCGCACGTTCAAGCTGGTGAAATTGGCTCATCTTCTTTCATACTCGTTGCAGCTACGTGCAATGCATACACACTATATACATTATTTTGCTATGCTAGTCGCCCCGGACACGCTGTGGTGGTGGTGCGCATATTTCAGTCGATTTAGTTTAACGTAGCGGAGATTAGACGGCGCGACGGCGCGGCGTTGTTTACGCGATCACGTTCAAACGTACACACACCGCCACCACCCATATTGCACCGGATCCGGATACGAGCACGCACTGGCAATAGCTGTGCGCTGTTTGCGCCCGCGAGAGTGAGTGAGTGTGTTTGAAAAATCCGCCGCGGGCGGCGCGTTGGCAAACGGTGCGCATCGGGGGTTGAACACGGGAAAAAACAGAACAGCACCGCGCACTATCGTAATATTATATATATTTTGTGTATGCGCGCGCGCGCGATTTGCGTTCGTGTGTGTGTCGGTGGGTTCTTGTGCGAAAAATTGTGCGCGGGTGCGCTGCTGCTCACACATCGAACCAAAGCGCAGGATATTCGACTTTGCGCTGCCAGACGTGCTCAGGCGTGGAAACGCGTGCGCGCGAGTGCGCGTTACTCACTCGAATCGCGTACATATGGTTATTGAAATTTTCCGTTCGCTTCTGTGCGCTTTTCTCGCACGCTAACGTCGTTGTGTCAGTGTGTGGATGTGCGGGTATGTGTGTAATATTGAATGTGTACGCGGTGATCTGAATATCGATACGCGTCGTGCAGCTCGCCGAGCCACATCCACATTCACACACACACAACGAGAGAGTTTAATCAATTTTGCGAACATAGTGCTTGCAGCGCGGAAACTGTATTCGCATGTCACAGCATGTCTCCATCCGCTGAGCGCACAACACGTGGCCGATAACATGTCGCAGTCATATTCGTTCGTCTCCGGTCGTAGGACAATAATATACTATGCAATGCATTAAAATACTATCAATTGTGATTATTGACACTTGACGCTCTGTTAGGAGCACACAATCATTAGATGAAAGACGCGATAATATCGAATGGCAGTGGAATCGTATAACATGCACACATGTGGCAATTCGAAAAGTACAGACAACATTCACGCAACGCACGTTCGCGTGAATTACTCGCAATATTTTGCATTCATTCAGTTGGGTGCACGTGTTTCTGTGTAACTGAATAACTCACGTTGTAATCACCGACAACAGTGCACACACTTTCACGCACATGAACACACACGCACACCCATCACGATGAAAAAACACGCGTTCGTATTTATTCACACTGGGCCGTTCTCAGTTTATGTTGAGGAAGTCGTATGCGAAATTCATAGCGATTAAAATCCTGCACGGCGATTCAAGTACACATACGCGCGTTGTTGCGGGCACACGAGACTATTGAAGTATTTTATCGCTGAAATATGCGCAATAAATTACGCGAACATGCGTCGCGACGTCGCCGGCCCCTCCGTTTTTGCACGCTATTCCGCGGAATTCGTGAAGAAGTCACACACGCCGGGCACTGAACACGAAACACACTCGGGTGTCAAAACCGCGAACCGCACATCAGTGGCGATCGTACACGACTGTCTGCTGCCGCTCGCTGTGTTCGGGATGAGAGTCGCCGCGCGAAGGCGACGATCGAGCGAAACGCGCGCGCGATCGCTTCATATGTTTGCGAGTGCGCACACGCGATCATGATCGAAATGCGCGCACACGCGCGCTCTCGTTCGAACGAACGAACGAACGATCGTGCGCGCGCTCTGTGCATACGCGATGAGCATTGCGCCCCGTTGCACGCGGCCAATCTGCCGGTCTGTGGTTTGTTTTCGTCGACGCATTCGTCGTCGTCGTGTGTAGATCACACGTGGTTCTGTGGCTGGTATAATATGCAACAGAGCGATTGGTATAAAAGATGACGGCATTGAGCGCTACGTTACGTCAAAGCAGCGAATATGAGTCATGGAATATGAATAATCATTATTACTATTCTATCGTTATTGAAATTGATTGAAACGATGTTTTTTTGTATGATAGCTGAATGAGATGATTGGTTTATCAATGGAACGCTCGTCTTGTATTCATTTGTGTGCAATTTAATAACACTACTAGAATTTCAACGAAGCCATAATGGCCCGAGCAAACCGTATAGCAAATTGATATGGTGCAGGAGGTACAGGGATAAAGACCAGCACAATTACAAAAAATTGGTTTGATTGTGCTTTGATTGTACGAATGAATATTATCAAAATAGAGGCTAGATATAAACATACATAACAACTTGCTATTCGTATCCTGCGTTAAACACCTTGTCAAATGCATTAATCATTTGGAGCACAAACAATCACGCAGCAAAAGAAGAGCATAGCACAGTGGGCTCAGATAGGCTTCTTGTTGCTCGTGTACAATCAAGTTACACAACTACTCCGTCCTCTTCATGTACATATTGAATATGGTCGATAAGAAAAATAATTATTATCTCATGTTTCAAGTGTTTTGAAATGCGACAATTTGTAGTGAATATCTCTGATTTTATTTGGTAGTACCAAAATGAGTTTATTGGTAAAAGATAAGAAATGCTTCGAAGGATCGTCATGTGGTGGCAGATATAAATAACTTTGCTATAATGTGAATTGCAAAGTATAAAGTGCTGCCTAAGACTCATATGAGCCGAGCCAATTGAGAAATTTGCCGACACTATAATAAGTGGAATTGAATTGGAACTCGGTGGGTTCTAAATTGGTTCGCGTTGTTATATTTTCGGAACATGACGGATTGTGTTGATTGGTTCACAATACGCATTGTGTGAAGAAGAAGAGTAAGATGGGCCGGTTTGCACATTGAATGTGGAGTGCTTCCAATTATGTAATGTCCAGCCAATCCACATGTAATAATTAATTCGCATCATATTAACAGCCACGAAATGTATCTATTCAATCTTATGAATCTGTATGTATAACTCGATTGGGCACGTTTTTCATCAAACAATTACAATGATTCACTTCCAGTAATCAACACATTTAAATATTTCTTCATGATGACAGTTTGCACACCTTGCGTTGCATTGTTGAATTGCTTTCCTGCAATTTCAGACAACAATGCGATGCACATATCAATGGTGTTGATGTTATCAGCTCTTCTCGAAATTATATTTCAAATTTGTATCATACATTGACTTACCAGATTGACTACGCGGAGAGAGCCATTGTGTAGTTGTGTACTTGGATTTATACTTCCATGTGGTCACTCAATCTGAGTGCACCGATAACCCTCGCTCTTCACCCAGTACCTTCGTCCATGTACATATTGCCAACATTACCCACTCGAACCATTCACAACATCTGATCCAAAGGTCGCTGTGACATGCAAATCGCATTGCCAAACACCCGAACGCAAACGCTCGCTCGCTGCGCAAGTGTCCCGATGCACAGATGTGCCTCCACTCACTCGACGAGTGCGTTCGAACGTGACCAGTTGTCGCCGGCAGCCGGCTCCGATGCTTGGCGAAATGCGGTTAATTCCACGTACGGCCAGACGCAGTGCCGTGCAGTGTGTTGTGTAAGTGTGTGGTTTATTCGTATCGATTAGAATCAAACACACGCTAAAACGCGTATTTGCACACGTGCACACGCAGGGTCAGCAGACGGACGACCAAAGTCGTGGACGTCGTGACGCAAAAGTGTTGCCCATCAGAGTACAATCATCAACGTTCAGCAGCAACAGCACGCGCAGATCGTGCAAGGCGCGAGCCAAGAACGGTGTCTGTGTGTGGCCTTTTATGAGCACGCAGACATAAAAGCACATGTAAATTTCGCGCACAAATTGTGCACAAATGATCACGTCGACACCACGCACGAATGTTGCCAACCGGCAGCCGAGCGTGTTCGATCAGTGTACGCGTGACAGAACAAACATACGATGTCAGATATTACACACCGCCATGTACAGTTGAAACGACTCGGTGGAACACGAATTCGAAACGATCGCGCTACCGATCGTCGTCATTGTCGTCGTTCGAAACGATCGAATCGCATGCGATGATGCGAACTGATCGCTATCGTCATCGCGCGATGCAGTTAATTGACAATTGTTATTCACGACTCAATCGCACTTAAATGCGGTCAATTAACATAAAAAACGCATAATGCTCGTCGAACACTTTGGACACGCAACGAGCGCCTTGATCGGACGCCGCACGTGCTCCAAAGTTTGGCGCCACACGTTCGCGCAGCGGGCGCTAGCCATTTGGTGGCCCGCTAGCTGAATAAACGATGTCATTAAAAAGCACTAAAAGACACGCGAGAGCCTGACTTTCATGGCTAGAGTGGCAACTGTTTGCGTTATGCTTTGTACGACTTGTACATCCATATTAGTATAGTATAGATATGTTTCCAAAACTAAACACTTGTATTGTCTCTGTGAGACATCGTCCGCGAGCCGATGTTGAATCGTGGTTTCGGCTAGACATTGACGATGTCACGATGACTGTAGGCGCCGAATTAGATTTGTGTGCCGGGTTGTGGTCACACATATGAAATGAACGGCGAGTTACTTCAAGCCAAAAGAGGCATTGGACGTTTGTACCTGACCTGCATAGCTGTGTTGGATTGGAATACTTCATGAATGTTTTATTAATTGTCGTGACTTCTATGCTGTTAAATCGCGATTATTATATGTTGTTGAGTTCATTATTACTTCTTACGCAATGTCTCCAAAAATATAAGGTCGTGGCGTAACATGCGCCAGTCAAACAACGACAAAGAACGGTTGGGATGCTGAGAGTGAACATGCACACACACGCGAACCACCATATCCAGAAGCCAACTGCGCAAGTGCATTCAATGCGAATATTTTGTGTACGAATCACGTCACAAGTTTTGAATGGCTCCTTCAATTCCCACGCAAAGCATAAAGCGAGGCTCTCGAGCCAGTCACGTTTGCATACAGCCAATGTACACCAAGCTGCGTAATACACACACACACACTAAACGAATCGGGTTGAAGCTTTACTATTCTTCGAGGTTTCGTGGATATTTTCGTGTTGCATCGTGGTGTGGTTTGCGAATTCAGTGCAAACTGGAACTTGTTTAGAATTGATTCCGTAACAATATCAACGATAGGGTAAGGTGGGTCAAGTTTTGTCAAAACAAGTTTGACGCGCTCCCACGTCTGTCATTTTGAATCAATTACGAAATGATGAAATGCTAGTTCAATGCTCCAGTCGATTGTGTCCAAAACTATACAATTCAGAGTCGAAAAATAACAAATAAGTTCCTTCTTTTCTCATTCAAACGAACAAATCTGATAGAAACCAAGAAATATCATCATGATCCCTATCATCTGGTGCCGCGTGTGCTATTGTATCCATTGCCCTACCGGAACGGAATCTATATTGGTAGGAAGCGTCCTATTGTATGCACACAATATATACAATTCAGTCGAATAAATTCGTTTTCAAGGCCCAAAATGACCTTTGTAAAACTTGCCCTCCTGCAAAATTTGCCCCACCTTACACTACACATCAATATTTGCTGAATCGAAAATTAATCAACGTCTTTCTTTGGGCGGAATGATGATGCGCTCATTTTCATGAAAAGTAGCAAGTAGATGGGTTGTCACGTTGTATCCGAAAAAAGACGAGATAACATGCATATTAATATTCACGCGGCCTTGATGACGACGGTCTGACAAACAATGCGCGGAGGAAATAAAACTGCTTGGCTCATCCGTGCGGAACCAGATGACATGCGCGCGCGGTCTGCGCGTGCATAATTGCCCGTCGCTCACAGTCTCATTCGGAATAAATCATATTTATCTTAGGGCTTGCGAAATGCCGCCGAAGAAACGGGGAAACCGAACGATACGACAATCGCATAAAAATGGACCCTCTGCTAAATTTAATATCTGTGATAATTAGTTTCTGCGCGCGCGCAATTTTTCGGGTCTCGCCGCATCGCCAAACGGCATCAGCAGATGATATCGGGGCGTGTTTGTTTTGTCGGCTTTGATGATCATTTCGCTGGGCTGGGCGCTGGCTGTGCGCAATGAAGTTGATTACACGATTATGCAAATGGCCAAGTGATGAGCTTAACCGGAATTAATTACTGACTTACCACGAACGCGACGGTTGTTGGGTGCCGGGCACCCAACTTTTGCAACGCAGTTGTCGCGGTCGTATTTTCTTCACCTTGCGCCCCAACATTTTTAATTTCACTAAGGGGCACTCGACAGTCAACAACTCTGCGCAGAACGTGCATACAAACATACAGCGATGCTGGCCGGGTGCTGAACGCGCCACGCGTCTCCGTCTCCATGGTGTACTAGTATTTGTGCACAACGATATTTCAATGTGTTCCGACCCCCATACAAACATGTATTTTAGTTTAGTGACCCAGCGGGAATTGCGCTGGTTTTTACACTGCGTCGCACACTTTGTTCGAGCTTCGGCCTGGCCGGTATAGTATACTTTATGTGAATTTGTTGATTCAGTTTTTCGGCGAGCACGCGCGTCGACGACGACGACCCACTTTCGAAGGGGCATTTATGGTGCTTCTTATGAACAATAAACCGTATGTGAATGTGTGTGTGTGCGGGCAGTAAAGATACAGGAAAGAAGTGCGTGTACAGCATGTTTTTATGTTGTAAGTATGCTTGAGCATTTGTACTCGAGCAGAATGACAGCAAAACAATGGAAGAAATACCAAACAGCCAACAACGGACGAGCAAAAAATGTGCGTGCGCGCCATTACGTTGCGTGTGCGCCGTCGGAACAGTTGCGCATCGGCGCCCAGGTCCTTTTGAATAGTAGACGAAGGGGATTTTAATGGAGTTTTGACGAACGACGGCTCTTGCTCAGATACTCTCGATGGGCGCGCGCGCTCCTCAAGATACGACACGATTCTGAGCCCCATTAATCATGAATTTGTCTGGCGAAATGGACACGAAATGGGGGTTGCATGATTGAATGCGATACTATTCGAAATGTTAAAGTAAGTCCGCTGAGTGTTTCAGAGTGGAGAGTACAATTTACTGCATAACAATTGAATTCACATCAAGTGGCAACTTTTCTCCATGGGATAAAATATCGCAAGCATGCCTTAGCTAAACTTCAGAATACACGTGTAGCTGTGGTTTCATCCCATCACCTGTTCTATCCCTTTATCAGACTAATGATACCTCTCTCGCACTGCCTCTGCATATCATTAATAGATGGCTCGGCACACATGTGCCCATGCATGACTTCTGAGTCGCAGCCAAGCGTAAGAGATTCGGTACAGCATTGTTGACTGTTGTATCCATTGTTGAACACACACACACACACGCACAGCCTCACACGTCTGCACTCCGGTGGGTTCGGATATAACGAATATCCACATTTGTTAGCGTATGCGTGATATGTGGCTGATTTCGCTGCGATTCCAGAGCAGAGCAGAGTACGAGTATAATTTATATATCGTAAAATACGATGCGTGTGCGGGAGTGTGTGCGTGTTGTTTGGGCCACCGGCGCGTACGTGTTCCGGTGTCGGTGTGCTGTGTTGCTGGTTAGTTGTCCAAAACGGGGTTGCGGAAGGGTTTCGCTACGCATATCTAATGAATGTGCGCTCGTGTGTGTGTTTCGGCGTATGTGTGCGTGTGTGTGTGTTCACGCGTCAGTTTAAATTTTTGGACGAGATCTGTGCTGTGTGCGCGCTCGTGCGCCGCACTCGCGTATGTCCGGATTTGCGAACCGGAGAGCCAGGCGCCGACGCCAGAGCACCACCGCCGTTCGAAATGGTCGGCATGTGTTTGCCCGTCCCGTCCGACGGCGTCAGGCATCAGCACGTACGCACGCCGGGACTTGCGGCAGTGATGAGGTGCCAATTACAGGGTTTCGGGGTTTGCCGGGCTACTGCCACAGTGGGTGTGTGTGTGTGTGTATGTGTGTGCACGTCGTCGTTGTTGGGATGCTGTTGGTTGTTGGCATAACGGAACGGAACGGAACGATGCGCTGGTGCGCTGATGTGCTGCTGGTGTGCGTACGTGCGAATGTGTCCGTATGCATACCAAAGTAAGGTGTGTGTGGACCAGGGGATAAAAACACCCACACACACACACACACTGATTGTTTGCTCAGACTAGCGCACTAGTCGGCTATTGTATCTGGCATACTTATTAGGCGAGCGCCGAGCGGAACAAACCTTGAATCTTATGTGTACATATCAAATTATTAGGGACGGCAGGTGATGGCAGACGTTCGACGATGTGTGGTGGTGTGAGCCCAAGCAAAAGGGTCTCCAATTTGACTTGGAATATGCTGGCTGGCAAAATGAGCATCGTTGATGAGCGTAATTCAATACGGCCCGAAGACACGTGCAACGAAACCGACTTTCAATGAGCATGAATCTCAACTTTGCACGCATGAACAAATCAAAAGTCGCAGCATTTTCTGTGCGCAGTGTCTACACGGAGTGTTGTGACCATTGTGTGAGTGACTTCTTGGCAGTGAATCACGGCCGTCGAGAGGGCCGTTGTTTAAAGTGAATATACATAAATTGTTAGCGTGACGCCGACGTCGTGCGTGGCCCAAGTGACGGCGATGGTGGTGCCAACGACGACAAATTGATTCGTTTATAAATATACAAACAGTTCGCTGCGTTCTGCCGTTCTGAGGAGGGGCTGTTCGCTGCTTCACTCTAATAAGTTATGATATTTACCCTAATCCACTTTGAATAAATTACCTTGTTGCCGATATGCACGCACAGAGGCCCCACCCTGCCTTCGCCAAGTGGCGGACGACGACAACAACAAACTGGCAAATTTGCGCATGCAAAACATGTTCAGACAAATACGCACTTTGCTCCGCTGCGGTGTGTACTTTATGTGTGCGCTATGATATAATAAAGCACACGCACACACGCACACGACGCACACAACGACGCCGAGACGACAAATATGCGTCGCCATCGTTGTCGACGTCGTCGTCGCACTCGTCCATCCCTGCTGCTGCTGCTTCGGCTGCTTGTGCCTAGCGTTCGAAACGCGTGCTGGTATCATACACATAAACTGTAAACGGCTAACGATGCGAAGTTGATTAATAATACGGAAGGTTATTTATTCATTGCCGCAGAGTTAACCGCACATTATGCTGCGTGCGAGTTTGTGTGCGGTGGCCGCTCGGCCGGGGTGCCAGTGTGTGTGTGTGTGTGCGTTGTGTATGTATGTGTTGGCGCATAGAGAGACAAACGCATGCATACGCTGGTCGCAGATCCTACTCGCTGGCCGGACGTTGCAACGAATGTAGGCGCATGCTTCCATTTGTTGATAGGGTGTGTGGAAATAACGGTATTCTTCAGAAGGAAAAGTTTACATTCGAAATATAAGTTATCGGGAATTCAAAATGATATTGGATTGTTCGTTGTTGGAACAACCCTACTTTATGGACTACATATCAAACACCTTGGTTTGTTTTCTTGCCATGCTTTTATAGATGATCAAAGCCCCAACAATTTACAATCAACTTGTTGGCGTACAAGTGCGGTCTGCATACGGTTAACTATTAAAAATCGAATTCAATGTATAAGAGCAACTAGCAAACTATTTGTTATTGATTTTATGAATAGAAATGAGAGATTCAAAAAAAGCACATGATATTATAATAACACAAATGTTGTGAGCTTTTAGACAGGAACGCCTCATCATATTCTTTTTCATTGAAATTGGAGTTGTGTTCAGGAAGGACACGGATATTTTGACCAACACTGATCAACATATATTTGAGTGTGATTCCGTGTCGACCCAAGTGCCAGCCAATCGACACAGCATAGCAAGGAGTACGCTCTTCTGAGAAGCTTGGAACCCATTAAAGGCGCATCGAGGCTACCATACACAAGCGACAATGTTGCAGTCGTGTGCCGTAGTCGTGACATGAAGCAAACTTTGCATATATATTATTTTCGCCCGTTGTCGACCGGCGACCGCTGGTCAACGCAAAAACACCACTCCCGTATGTAGAGTGGTCCTGCTTCCACAGAGTTAATGTCAATGCGAGTGTTTACACGTACGCTTCGGCTCACGATTTGCATAAAACCGCCCGGCATTAATGCGGCACGCTGTTTACATGCGCACGTGTTTGCGAGCTGCCCACAAATATTTTATGCTGCCGACTTGCATTATTACCGTTGAAACCAACCACCACTCGAGAGCCGACGCGTACACAACATAATTGTATTTTAATAAAAGGGCTCAGCCCATCGCTTGTTGCCAGATTTCCGCAGGCCCACGCAAATGAGCGCGCCGGTCCCCTGTCATGTCGCCCGATGCAGAGGCGAGTCCGGACCAAATTAAATAATTTGTTTGCCAGTTCACAATCGCAGTAGTCCGACTGTGTCGCCGGGTGGTGCATGTTTCACGCGAGTGGTTATTTCCGGGCAATTAGTCGTAGCTCGTACCGTGTCGTCGTCGAAGTCGGTGATTTCGTGCTAATCTTTTGGCGGAGCATCGGGCGGTCATGTCTAATCTGGTCTTCATCGGATCGTTACGCTCTCGGAGGGGTTTACTTCTACTCTAGTTCCGAACGCGCACACACACACACAATCAGACACTCACATCACACTCACAATACCCCCGAAACCGGTAAGTCGGCAATGAATGACCAGCCATTATATAAATCATATCGATTTGTTATGAGCGGCAGCAGCATATGCCTGTGCTTTTCGGTCCCTCAGCCGATGATTTTCAACAGGAGTGAATCCAATGATACACGGAACAAGGCATAACAGACTCACACACACACACACTGCAGATCAGACAGACACTCTGTGAGGAAGGGGGTGTGGAGATTGGTTCGCCGAAACGGGCCCAAATCTGAGGACGTGCACACAAAGGTCGAAATGCTCGTAAGCCGTCGTCGTCTCGGCGTCGGAGAATTGAGACGCGCACCGACGAGCGAGAGCGCAAGATGTGCAGGA
The DNA here is from genome assembly GCA_024741255.1 of Exechia fusca. NCBI lineage: Eukaryota > Metazoa > Arthropoda > Insecta > Diptera > Mycetophilidae > Exechia > Exechia fusca. The sequence continues at coordinate 1,368 of JANTBZ010102303.1, read as the reverse complement.
CGTGCTGTCTAATCATGAGTGTAATAGGGTGTAACGAAGTGTTATTGGGGATATAGACCATGACGATTGAATTAGAGATTCCGGGGAGCCAAAGAATATGTGTGTGAGTGTGCGTGTGCGTTATGTCTGCGCGTACGTGGCTTTTCAATATAATCAATGAGAACACGCGCACCCTATCATCGATTTCGCCGAAGCATAAGTATCGGTATCGGTGTGTCAGAGAAGAGCTTCTCGGGTGAGTTGGGAGTGAGTTGGACTCGGACTGCTCTCATCGGTGAAAAGGTTAGCTACGCTTCTCACATGTGCAAGGTGTTCCGGCCAAATGGGTCATATCCCAAGCAATGCAGTCAGTTCGTTGTCTTGTGTCGAACTGAGCAAATGCAGACACACAGTATTCCATATTCAACGCATTGCAGCCAGTTCAGTTGTATCACATTCCCAAACTAGCCCCGAACGTCTTATTATGTCAAACTGAGCAACTGCGGACGCCATAACACGCAGCATAATTAAATGCGATACTTCATTTGCAAAGCATTGCTGTGGTTTGTGGCTGGCATTGTAAAACACACACACACTGCAGTGCATTGTGATGAACCAGTGCGAGCTTCGCTTTCTGCCCGCCATACGCTGACAGTTGGACTGTTGGCCGCTTGGCTTTGCAAGAGCCAAGTCGTGTCGTGTCGTCGTTGTCGACACAATTTACGACTCCTCGTCGTCGTTGGCCGGCATTTCGGCAGATATACACAGATGCATCCTTCTCTCGAGGATGCGGTGTATCCGACCGCACGCAGACATTGTGGCGAAATGCCGAAACGTCGCGCGTAGCGCATCAACTTTGCATTGCCCCGGCTCCGCGCAGCAGCAAAGCGATGAACGAAGAAGCGTGTGCGGATCGTGCACACACAAGATGACTCGAGCTCTCGGAGCATGGGGTTTTATGTCGTGGCTCCTCCGGCTGGTTGTGCCGGAGATATATGCGGTCGCCGACGAGCAACAATGCTGTACTACTACTAGTTTAGACTCTATTGGACCATTGGTCGGATGCGGGCGTGAGGGAGCGAGTGCGAGGGTGGAGCTGCTGCACACTTCCAAGTCCGAGCACGCAATACGTGCCGATGCGAAATTCGTAAGTCCGTTTTGCGGTCGCTGCCACGCGCGCGTTTGCTCCGAATTTGAGTGAAATATCTTATGTGTCACGCAGGCGTGAGCGACACATATTTTGCGTCGTTGTTTGTCGACGACAAGTCGCTTCCATATTAATGCATGACTGTGCAGTAAATATTCGTATAACAGATAACACTACGCGCCAGCCAAAAAAACGTAGAGCTCTAACATATTTTTTCTGATAATTTCCATCGACCTAAGACT
>JANTBZ010102082.1:0-17152 GCA_024741255.1 Exechia fusca | reverse complement strand
GTTTGAGTCAGAAATCAATCCATGAAAAAAAGTCCATATTCGTTCTTAGATTTCTGAAGATTATATCAGACTTTTAAATTTTTTCCTGAAAATGTTGTCTAGTGTAATTGGAATCCAATGATGAAGTTTTGTTGAATGACCTTTTTTCTATATCGTAAAAGAAAAAAATATATGGGAAAAGTATAACCTGTGTCTTCGCTTGCGCTAATAAAGACCTCTCCGTTCGTTTATGGAGCCATAAATTTACTTATAAATCATACAAGCATTGTTTTATAATAATTTAAAAAATTAAAAATTATTTGTACATAATTTCATTGTCTTTCAATTGAGTATACGCAAATTGTTCTGAGTCACTCCAGTGCTAAGAAATAGCCTCTCAAACAAACATGAAAAACTGATTTTTGTTATGTGGAAAAATATTTTATTTTAATCTCTATTCAAAATACCAGAAACTCGAGTTTGGCTTAGAGGCTATTGCACTTCGCTTGAGTGTCTTACAACAATGTGCGTATACTCAAATGAAAGACAATGAAATGATGCACAATTAATTCAGAATTTAAAAAATTATAACAAAATGCTTGCATGTTTTCTTAGTGCATTATTGTATCCATATACGAATGAAGTGGTCTTTCTTAGAGCGTGCTAAGACACGGGTGAGAAATTTTAATAATACATTTTTCTCATTATGATCATTCAATAACTCTGCATCGTTGGAATTTTCAAAATATTGTAGATTTCAGTACATGGTTTAAACTTAAAATTTCGGTTCGTATCATTTGCTTCGATTTTAAACCGCATGCCCCGCATCCCCGCTCCCAACAGCCCAACCCAACCGCTCAACCTACCTCCTTCTCGCGCGCCGGCTCATCCCGATCGAACTGGTACTTGGTGAAAATCTCCCCCGTCTGCGCATTGATCCGAAACTTGGCGCGCTCGTTCACCGTATTCACCAGCTTGTACTCGATGCGATCGCCCGCATCCGGATCGATGGCCTGCACCCGGATCACCGCCAGGCCGGCGGGCTGCTCCTCGCGCACGCTCGCCGACAGCGTGGCGCAGTCGCGGAACTGCGGCTTCCGGTTGTCGGTGGCGCCGGCGGTGCGCTCCGATGTCGGCTGCTGCGGCTGCTGCTGATGGCCGTACGCCACCGCCGCCGGACTGCGATAGTAGCCGCCATCCGAGTGCTCGACGAGCAGACTGTTGCCGTCGCCGTCGCCGCCGCCGTGGCTGCCGTACTGGGACTGCTGCTGCTGATAGCAGCCGGGCAGTGTGACGAGGATGGCGAAGAGGGCGAGGGCGGCCGCCGGGCGTCGCGGGTGCCCCGGGACGCGCGTGGACGCGCTCGTGTGTGGATGGCCCATTATTGGGTGTGTGTGTGAGTTTGTGTCCCTTCGGTGTTTAGCCGTTGGCGCGATAATACTGTTTATGAATGGTCTTTTTGTGTGGTCGTGTATGTGAGAGTGTGTGCGTGTGTGCAGGGGCGATGCTCGGCGCGGCTATCGTCGCTGAATCAACATTGTGTGGCTGCGTTTGGCTTATCAGCACGACGGCGGTTGCCGCTCGAGCGTGCTGGTTGTCGGATGGGCGCACCTCATATCAGCGGCCGCAACGCTGGCGGCGGTTGAGCGACGCCGCGCTCTCACTGTGGGTGCGGTGTGTGTATGTGTAGTCTGCTGCCTGTGGTGTAGTGAAATGCGTGTAATGTAATGCACTATATTTGTATATTTGTGGGGCGGTAATGTGTAACCGCATACGCAGAGCACTGTCGTGTCGCACGCACGCACGCACGCATACGTCCGTCGCGTTTCGATTGTCACGATTCACCGTTGGCCGTAGTGTATTCACATATGCGCGAATGTAGGAGGTCGTATGTACATATAGTGTAAGAATTGCACTGTGTAATTCGCTGCGCGTTTTGGGTTTGGCGGCATACGTGGTGTATGTATCGCTGGAGGTGGACAAACGACGAAAACACAAAGAGGCGAACGCGCGACGACGTTGTGGTTGTGAGTATAAGTGGAGCACATATGAGCACAACGACGTGTGTCGTGTAAAGGTAAGGCACGGCGACGACGACGACGTGAAATGTAATTGGACTAATCCGTGAGTGTGTGTGTGTGTTTGCTGCCGTTCATTTATATGTCGCGCTGCGTGGATGAGTCATGCGTATGTTCGATCGAGGGCGGGCGTGAGACGCAAGCGCACGCGAAGATCGAGGCGTTTGGGCTTGGACGCTTGCCCGCTGTCGTCTTCGTCGTCATCATCGCCGCGAAGGTAACCAGCGCAAACATACACACTACTGACGCATACACACTAAAAAACCTCTCAAGTGGTTGGAGTTGGAGGGTGCATTCCACAGTGCATGCTCACTGTTCCAACACACACACATACACGCTACACACACACACACAACAACGCGCACTCAAACCCACATACACAAACGCAAACTCTCGATCGCATTCACGTGTTGTACACACACTCACACACACACACACGCGCGCGCGTAAAACACCCGGTGGTTTACAATGAATGTGGTTGTTGTTGGCCGTAGAAATGTCGTGAGTTCGTGAGTGGCATATATAGTCAAAAGATTAAGACGCTTTGATCCAACATGAGCATGCCTTTACGTATTCAATTGAAATAGCTGACGCATAATTTTCTTCTACATGGATATATCGAGCTCGCGTCAATCGCGGTTTGTTGTGCGGGTATCAATCAAATCTACTATTATGTTCCAATCGATCCGTCCATTGATCCATTGGAGGCGCACTCTGTAGACTGCCCTTACTTATATGCACTGCACTCGCATTCACGACACGCTTCTCGGTGCGTGTATACAAGCGCATGCTCAATGCTCATATCGCAATCCGACGGACAGCGCGCGCATTCCAAAGTGCAATTGGACGACGACGACGACGACGACGAGGTCACCAACCAGCAGCAACCAAAGCAAAGCAGCACTAATGCACTCACTCGCACTCGACATCCACACAACACGCGTGCATTTCAACCAACATTCTGATGTAAGCAGCCACAAAACAAACTGCGGCGAGCGGGTGGCCGCGGAACAAAGCCAGATGCAGTAGCAAATCGTTTGAGATTGAGATTCGTCCGCAATGATCGAGCCTGCGCCGTTAATCTCAAGCTCGAGTGTGTGTGGGTGCCTGCCTGTTGCTCAGCGCCAAACACTGACGGCGATTACGCACGATGATCTCTACACTCGCTGTCGCAATAATTGAACCGTGCGTGTGCCACTCCAGTTACGAAATATTCAAAGAACATGTTCAATTCACCAACTATGCGTGTGCGTGTGTGTAGCTGGACGCACCGTCGTCGCAACGTGACCGCCGCGGCGTGCAGCACATTCATATACACGCATACACCATACCATAATAATGGCGGCGGTTTTCCGATCGTCGGCCGACAACTTGAAGTGCATACACACACACGCGCGCACGGCACAATGCATACACTGTGTATGTACTATGTATGTACATAGTATACTATATTTACAGCACAAACACGCACAAGATACGCCGCAAACTATCCGTAGTATACACACACACTAACGCGCAAGTAACTTTATGCATAGGTACACACGAACACACATACACTAGAATACAGACGTGTCGTCTTTTTTGGGTGTGTACATAAAACAATAGTAGAGTGTATTCTGTCGTTGGTCGTTGCCGCTTTATCTCTATCTCTATAGCAACGAGGAAAAAAACACTGTGCACAACACGAATGCGCTACCTGTTGATTTCGGGACTCGTACGCGTTTACTCAACGAACCTCGCGCACACGGAGAACACTCTTGGTTGAATGAGCGATACGCGTATGTATGTGTGCGACGGTGTTTTTAGTGTGGAAACACGGAAACGGAGGCGCGCGCGGAAACGACCGACTCGTAGGATAGCGGCTTCGCGAATGAAGAATGAACGAACGAGACCGTGACAAACAAGGTACAAGCATACAGACAAACGATCGTCATGAGATGATGATTGTTTGCAGCGCAGCGCAGCGTTGCCAAGTCTCGGTTATGTATATGGCTTCGCCGAATGAATGAATGAACCAAGGGCCTAACTAGTGGTGCCAGTTTGTTAGTATAGATTGATTTCACTTGTTCATTTGTTCATTTCATTGGTAACGTTTCCGCGATGTTCGGCGGTTTGATAAATAATTCAAATGTGAAATGTTGTTCAATTAGTGTTTATTATTCGTATCATTAGAATGGGTTATGAAATGGGTTATGAAAAAAGAGGTATGTATTTCAATCAGACTTATTCTATAACCTGAATATGTTGAAAAATAAATGTCTAATTAGAATCCCGGAAGCCACAACAATTAGAATTGAAAGATGAGACCAACGAATAAATCTCTCAATATTTTTTGACAAATTATACATATCAGGTTTATACCTATGAGCGTGCACTTTCTTCTAAGAAAGCTCTAGCACGTTGTAGAATCGAAGTCGAAATAATCCAAATAAATTTTTTGTAGTTTGGACTTTTAGGAACAATATGCAATCGATACAATTTTTCAATTTTGAAATAGTTCTTGTAAAATATCATGTTTGGTGCTACATTCTGCGGACAATGTCGAATATCGTCTGTATGAAGCTGACCTTATATAGTAACAATATAATTTACATCGAAAGTGTTGATGATGTCGTTGCACGTCAGGATTCGAAGTAATTTCAATCGAGACAAATCAGGGACCCCGAAATTCAATGAAATATGCATCTGTAAAATACGTCCTTCTCTCCCAGGTGAAAATTATCAATGGTTTTTTCTTGTAATGAATATCTATCACCAATAGCCTCATTTCATGGAAAATAAGTTTCACCTCATAAGAGTCTTATCCATTTATTCAACGATTGAAAAAAACATATTTTTCAGTACAAATCGCCAGTATAGGAAATGTACTGCAATGTGTGTCCCAAAATGTTCAATGGTTCACCGACAACAAAGGACGTTCAAGAATTGAATAAAAACGCATGCGGCTAACTCATTATACATTAAAATGAAATATATAACAAATTAGGTCGATGAGTCTCGCCCTTGTGGAGCACCGCTTAGTTTGACTTTTATGAAATCGTCGAATTTGACTCCATGCATGGTTTTCCTCGATGGACCGAGTAATATTGGGGCCAGGAATATGAAAAATGGCAGAGTGATGTCTGGGATGTATATTTAGAGATTAGCGAAAGTTCGAATTGGATATATTGAATCGTTGTCCAGTGGCGTGCCGTCAATTTTCATGAATATAGTGCACGCTCATGGGCGGTATTAAATTAACCTAGTATGTGGAAAACGGGTAAAACGGGTGAAATGTATTTGTTATTTTTCAACATTTGAAGCATTTAATAAATATGTATAGAACACAGAAATAAATAATTGTTTACGTATATTTATTGCTCTAGAGTAATTCTAGAGTATTTGATTGGTTTTGATTGGTGTTGTGATACAAATAGGGATGTGGAAATCATTTCATGACATTTATATAATCCTATTCACAATTTCCTCAAAACTTATGATAACTAATTTTCGAAATGTTGGCGTGCGATCCACTAACCACTTCTATCTCACCATTTTGTGAATGATGAAAAATCACTTTCATTTTGAAGCTATCATCGTACGACAGTTGTACATTGATTTGAGTAGTGAAGCCCACATAGTGAGTGAACACGATCTTCGTTCCAATCTTTTCGAAAGAGATATTGGTTTTGCCTATTCTGATACCTACTAAAGAATCAGAATCACAATCTAAAACCAAAGATGTTAGAACTATCTTTGCATTTGTTTGGGATTTTATGCAAAATGAACATTCCGTCTTGTTCGGCTCCTTATCGGCTCGGAAATCATATTTCACAGCCAAATCATGAATTGGAGGACTCAGTCTCTTCTGCGGATACCATGGCAAAGCGGTACAATCATTCTGCTTGGTCTCTTTGATTATACGCAATGTGGTCAATGCAATTTCTTCGCTGGTGAAAAAATCCGACTCAACACGCTCCAAACATTCTCCAAACTCTTCGATTGTCATCTGATTGAACCGTATCAACTCGAGCCTACCCTCGACCATTTGTCGGAGGGTGCACTCACTTGAATCATCCACCTTCGATTCGGCCCAATTAATTAGGCCCTCAAAAATGTGCACCTCATTTTCAACATTGAGCACATCCAAGTTCAGAATCCTAGTCAATGCTCCTATTTCCAAATCGAACAAATGTCCGTCTTCTTTCAAGTAGTCACAGGTTCTCGACTTATAAATCTGAACACATTTCTCGGACACTGTATTCTCTAAGCGATAACTCAAATTGAACGTCCTTTTCAACACCGCATCTCGGACGCGAAACAAAGTGTGGTGTGATGACAGTTTCGGCACTAGATAATTGATGCACAATTGCTCAAGAGTTGGCAAGTTGTAGTAGTTGGCCAGTTTCATGATCGATGCTGCATTGTCTTCGGTCAATCGGGCGTCATCGATGTACAGATAGCGAAGCACCTGTTGAACATCGTAGATTCACAAATATTAGATACGAATTGCATGGAGGCATCAACGCTACTGAATGCGCTTACCTCGGTAAAATCCTCGGTAGAGCAGTCCGGCACTCGAACACCGCGATCGTCCTGGCTGGCCGGAATATCATGCACTCCGTACGCCATCGCTTGCAGCACATCGCTGGCCGACCCAACAATCAGTCGATGCGCCGGAATGGTGACGTCGTCGCGCTCGACGTAGAAGAACATGTCCGAGTGCGAGCGGCTCTTCAGCAAGGCGCCAAAGCGCCCGACGAGTTGGTCAACATGTGCAGATGCTGTCGACTCCATTGTGCGCTACAAATATACTTTGGAAGAATGTGATCGATTTCGTCGACGCCAGTGAATCTTGAGTAAACAACAATTTCCAGCAATGGTGCGATGAGGATCAAACATGGAGGAAAAGGGTGGGCATATTCGATCAATAATATTATATCTGACGTAACGTAGTTTCTCAACGCGATATAATCATATCAAAATTCGTGATCGAAATGCAGGCGTTTTGATCATTTGAATTTAACACGTAACGGACCGCTTGACAACACCGTGGGCAAGGCGATTACTGCTAAACGACGCATTGTTTTGAAAAACTGTTTTCCTTTTTGGAATACTTTTTTTTATACTTCAATAAATCGCATTACGAAATTCAAATGTTCAATCGTCGATACAGTAGAACCCGTGTTTTTATAAAGTTAATGTTTAGCGATAAATAATTCAAAATGCGAAACAAATTTCAATATGCCATTAAGACAATTACGACACTGAATGTATAATTAAAATGTTAAACTAATTTAACACTTTTTGTGGCTGATATGACAATCTTTCGTTTACACCACTTATGCCGTGAACGGTTCAACATTTTTTGTTTTTAAATGATGTTGCTGATGCGATGTCCTACATCATACAATATCATTAAACCGAGTTTCATTGTTTTAGGCAACAGCGATTGAGAGAATTCAAATTTGTCGCCGATTTTTGCAAGGCCCTAGCTCCCAAAGTAAATGTCTGAGATTTTTCGAATATTTTTTTTCCATCATATTTTTACATTGCACAGCTTAGAAATACTATTAATCAGGAAAAAATGGGGCTGGGGCGTTACGTGTTAAAAAGTAAGGAGTGCGGCAGTAAAAAACGCATAACTTTAAAATTCAAGAACACATAAACATGTGCAGCAATCTTAAAATATTGAGAGTGTATGGAAATATTTATTTTATGATTATTTATTCGAGAAAATACAAGCAATTATTCGAATATGTCGAAGTTATCCTGCCTTTTGGAAATACCTTCTATCAGCCGCTTTCTTCAGTCTCTATGACCTTCCTTGCGGCTGCGATCCATTCTTTGTTGAAATCGTCGATGTGTATTTGGCTTTAATAACTTATCCACTTCAATTTTGATTTTACTAGAGCTCGATACTGCTGCATTAGCCGAAGTTATGAACAATTCGGTAGATGTGCCACCCTTTACGTCAAGTTATAAGTTATAATCCCTTTGAATATGGAAACAAACAATAAGTCCGCACCAAATACCTCGGCACTTCTCACATATGGCGACATCGGCCATTCTGACATCGGCGCTTATGTCTCGGTTCCAAATTCCTACGCCCTGGCATAAATAATGTCAGCTTATTACTCTAAATCAGACATAAGTTTTCGGTCGCGGTTTGTAGCCTGATAAACTTTATTGCGTCTTTGCTCTTGTTCTATTTCAGTTCATAGCACTTCAGGCCTGCCGCTGATTTTTGTTCTGCGTACTGTAGTCTCATCGCAAACCCAGTTTAACTGCAAATTGGCTATTCTACAACCTCGGATTTGTCTTCTACCACTTCATTCGCTGGTTCTGGCTTCGCGAAACCACTTTTTTCTCATCGAACCTTTTCTTCTATAGAGACAGAAGGTGGTTTTAGAAGACCCGATAATTTTCAACACATTTGATTGATCCACTCCTGATTTATTGGCAAGGATCAGTTGACTCAACTGCGGATTATCAATAATGTGTGTGATGGATGACGAATGCAAAGGTTTAACATTTTGATGCCAAAGTCAAAGTGATACTAAAATATATTTCAATATAAAATGATCACATGTCAAAAATCATAAATGTTCTTACGATCAATAATGAAAAATACAACAATACAACACGAGATTATGTTATTTCAGTGTGTTAAGCATCCTCTAGATGCTGTGGTTCACATAATTTTAATAAAACACATTCAATTTATAACTCTTTATAAAATCCTTGATTTATTCACGAATCCATTTTGAACTAGTTCGCGCTATCTCCTTCAATACACGCTTATACCCGTTTGTCATTCGCTCCTTGGCGACGATTTTTCTCCAAACTCGCATCCAGCTCCCCCATCACACTCCTCACGTGTGCACGCTGTACGTGCTGATGTGGCCGTCGTTCTCCAGCGTGGTGGTGGCCGCCTTGTAGCCGGCCGACTGGCCGTTCACGTTGTGCAGCTCCGACTCGCCGGTCGACAGAGTGCTGTACGTGCGCTGCTTGCCCTGCTCGTCGAACTGCGTACCAGACGACCACTTCTCGTTGTTCTCCCACTGCTTGGTGCGCACGTAGCCGCCGTTGCCGCCGCCAATGGCGCCAACACCGCCAACACGACCGTATCCGTTTCCGTTCGCGGCGCCCAGCGCCAGCTGATTGCTGCTTCCATCGAACAGCGACGAGCTGCTGCTGGCCACATGCTGCTGGTTGCCAAAGTTCTCAAAGTTCTCGCTGGCCAGCGCCGTCGATCCGTAGCGGCTGCTGCCCGCCGACTGCTGCGCCTGCTCCTGGGCCAGTCGCTCCGATTGGCTCATCAGACTGTACAGATCCGTGGACTGGTGGCCGACGACGCCGCCCTGCAGGATCTGCGCGCCAACGCGCTGGCTTCCGCGACGCTGCTGCTGCTGCTGGTTGTAGGCCGAATTGCGGCTGACGTAGGCGCTGTTGCTGTTCACCGACGACACATCGGCAGCCGGGAACGTGATGAAGGCGGCCGACGGCTGCTGCTGCTGCTGCAGGGAGCTGCTGGACTGCTGCTGCTGGCTGGTGTAGCGCGACGACTGCTGGGTGGAGCGCTGCGGAGCGGCAACGGGCACCTGAACGGTGTACACGATGGGCTGCTGCTGCTGCAGCTGCTGCGAAGCGGTGTAACGCTCGTTGTTCGACTGCTGGCGGCTGGACTGCACATTGGCGCCGTACGTCGGATAGACGGGCTGGTAGACGACGGGACGCGCCTGCTGCTGCTGCTGCTGCTGCTCGGCGGTGTTGCGGTACTGCTGGCTGTACACGGAGGTGTAGCCGGCGGCGGCGGGCTGCGCCACGACGTACGTCGTCGGAGCGCTAACGTAGGTGGGCTGCTGCGTGGTCTGCTTGCGCTCGGTGATGCGCTCGGTGCGGATCGTCTGGCGCTCGTTGCCACCAACCGACGCCGGATAGGCGGTGACGGCGATCGCGATCGGGGCGACGGTCTCGTGCTGCTGCTGCTGCTGGTGGTTGGACGAAGAGGTGTAACGGTCGCTGCTGCTGCTGCTGCCGCCGTAGGCGATGGGCGCCGCGGGCAGAACGTGCACGGCGATCGGACGCTGCTGCTGGACGGTGGCGGCACTGTTGACGTAGCGCTGCTGCTGCTGCGAGTAGGCGGAGGAGCCGGCAACGCCGACCGAGGGGGTGTACGCGACGTAGGTGGGCGCCACGTGCTGTTGGGCGGCCGTGAGGCTGCTGCTGGCCGACGAGGACTCGGACACATGGCTGCTGCTGTGGTGCTCGTCGGCACCGGCGACGGCGGCGACGGCCACGATGGGCTGCAGCACCTGCTGGGTGTTCAGCTGCTCGTTGTAGTTCTGGATGGTAGAGAGTTTGAATTAGATACACTTTCAGGTAAGATACATACATCCGGTCGGGTCAGGAAGTCAGGACAGTGTCTTGGTCCAGGATCGCCACGATTTAAAGCCAAGGCACACACTTGACGATGTGCTTTGGCTTCTTTTTTGACGGCCCTCGTCCACTTCAATTCTTCGCCGAAGAATGCGACCGATCCATTCCCATTTCCGTTTTTAATGGAATTTTACCTGCTGATGGTTGTACTCGGACTGCTCGGTCTGATCGTTGAAGCCCACATAGCCGACGTTGCCGTTGGACAGCTGCTGCTGGTCGATCTGCTCGACATCGCTGTTGGACGCATACTCGGAAACGCCGCTGGCGCCGCTGTTTCAGGAATGAATTTCAGTCAGTATACGCGTTCGCATATAACTTTTTTTCGGCGATTATTCGTCTAATAGCCGAACCGCGCACATGAGAGATTGTTAGGGAGAACGCGCAAAAATATCGGGTCTTATCAGCTGTTTGTGCCCTCATGTCCGCTGACCTCTGTGGCGCGGAGATCGGCGAGACGACCATCATGCGCGATCGCCGTTAGAACGTGTATCTGTGTCTGCCTGTGTTGCCATGCGATTCCATGTTTTTTTTGTCGTCGTTTTCTCGGCCATTCGAAATTATACGCACAAACACACATCAATCACTACTTACTTGTTGCCACAATGGACCGTGCACAGCGGAGCGCCGGACAGATTGTCGTTGTTGGCCGAGGAGGAGTATTGGGCGGTCGAGTCGAATTGCTGCAGACGCTCGTTCTGCACACGACGGGCTTCCGCGACGCTGTTCGTGTGCGACTTGTAGTGGCTGTAATTCGGGTGGGGGGCAATATTGTTACTAAAAGGTTCCCATCCATGGGCTCGGGAAAAGGTTCACAGTAAAAAATAACAGTTTGTGTATCATAATTTTGATTCTGTTTGGCCGAAACGAATATGTGTAAAATTGATGTTCAATTCACTCACGGTTGCAGGGCGCTATAGCTTAATATCTGTAAATTAAAAGTAAGTAGAAAAACAAACGCAAGCCACGAAATGCTTACACGGCATACTTATCGCTGGCGGAATTGTCGGCAAATGGGATCTCTGCAAAATATGAAACCGAATCGATGGGTCAGTTAAAATGTGCACGATTTATAATTGTAATAAAATCAATCCCACCTGCCATCTGCACGGCCACGACGAGCGTGGCTAGAATTAGAACGATTTTCATGTTGTTGTCGGTTGAATAGAATCCCAAAAACGATGTGCTCCCCAGAGAAGTTCTGAAGTGACTGGCCCTATGCGGTCGACGCCGACTGACTTATATTGGTTATCGCTTGTTGGGCGTCGTCGTCGAACGACGACAACGACGAGTACGATCGCGAATAAAATTACATATACACAACACAGTATCTGCGTTGTCCGACGACGGCATGTGTGGCAGAGTTCAAGTTTACTGGGACTGTCGCATCGCTCATCACAACACATATGTATGTGGATGAGGAATAATCTTACTGGCACGCAGCGCGGATGATATTGTGGTAAATTGGCACACATTTTTCCAAGAAATCCCTGATTTACCATTGACGGTTTTGTGAGATATAATGCATTCATGGAATCAATAAAATGCAGTAAAATATATATTATAGATAAGAAAAACAAAATAAGTAGGCCAAGGTAACATAAGACATAAGACACCATCTTAACCTACTTAGAACTACTATCAACTATACAGTTCATTCACATTAGATGAAATTGAGAGAGACGCTTATCTCAGCGTAAAATTTAAATTACTACTACGTGAGTAGACGTTGCTCAGAATTGATATAAAGAATAATGCATAATTCATATAGTCAGAAACGCAAGTCTCTATTTGAACAAAACAAACCAACTGACCTGACCTCTCGCAACCACACACGCACTCGGTTCCTAACGATTTAATTCCGGACACTGCATACAGAAAAAAAACAAACAACACCCCAAAATCTATGCAATACTATACACACAAACAAAACACGCTCAGATACGATCATACGATACTATTACCCGCAATTATTTGGCACGACACATCCACAAACCGGTTGAAACGAAAGAGCATTTTTATTCGCAGGCACTTGGGCGAGTGTGTGAGTACATAAAAACTGCGTCATTCATCCACTTATGTACTGCTATACACTACATATTCACACACGTCTACGATTCGAGCTTGTACGTGGTGATTTTGCCATTATCATTGACGGTCGTGACGGCACCCTTGCGCTGTGTCTTCACGCCATCGATGTCCGACGAGCTGGAGAACGACGACGTCGACACACCAACGAAGCCTCCGCCGCCCGGTCCGTTCGGCATGGCCGCCGGGTAGCTCACCTCAACGTTGGGCGCATTCGGATTGTCCGGTTGCAGGGAGGCCGACTGGTGGACGATGCCGTTCGGCCCAATCGAGCCGGTGGCCACGGCCAAATTGGGCGCTCCGTAGGGCTGCTGGCCAGCAGCCGCTGCAGCTGGTTGTGACTTCGCTACCTGATCGCGCCAGTTGTCCCAGTGCCGTTGTTGTTCTTCGAAGATTCTGGGTATATGTGAGTGATTGCGCGTTGGGAAATTGATAGATTAGTATAATGTGGCTGACACGAGCGAGCACGATGCTATCAAACGACGCATGCGAATCATTTCATTGGCATTCGGCGAATTAAATAACGCCGATTGTTTGTGTAATCCATCGTCTCAAAATATTATAAATGTGGTACATGCTGTTCGTGCGGCGCTACGTGCTATCAACCCGAATATGTGTTATTTCAAAACAAGATTCTAGAATTCTATATTTCACAATCGCAAGACAGAGAGTTATGAAGTGGATGCTGGCAATGATGAGTATGTGTGTCGTAACGAAATGTGTGTACTTGTTCGGTCCGAGATTGGTGTGAGCCGATGCCGTCGCTCCAGGCGACGACCACGCGAAAGAGCCGCCGTTAAATCTATGCGGTATCAAGTTGTTGAAACATATAAAAAAACATAACGATTGATTAAGTACACACTGAACAATATTGAAAAATTCGTTATTCTACCAAAGCCCATTAATTTGAAACATACACGAAATTGTGATTATTTCACGTTTTGTAGGGTCAAACAAAAATTGAATTGATGCTGTATTGATGCATTTTTCTATAATATTCAAGAGTATCGTTCTGGAAAAGTCTCGCCGTTGGCTAGGTACGTCCTACGGTAGACCTCTCTGTTCATTTAAGAATAAATCGTCAAACGAATAACCACGAAGGTAATTAGTTCACATTTTTTTCAACGAAAAGAATTTGTGCAATTTCATTATCTTTCGATTGAGTATGTATAAACTCATTGCTATGAGCTATAAGTCACTCCATTGAAAAGTTAAGGTCTCTAAACATAACCCGAAATACGATCATTTTGTATGGGGAAGAAAATATATTATTCTAATCTCAATACAAAATATTCTAATTTCGATATAGGTTAATAGGCAACAACTTTTCACTAGCGTGACTTAGAGCAATGTATGTAGTATACTCAATCGAAAGATAATATGATTGGGAACAAATCCTTATCATTGAAAAAAGGGAAAAAGTGCCTTCATGGCAATTCGTTCGACAATCTGTCTTCTATGCGCTCTTAACCAAAGGGTATAACTTTTGTTAAACGAGTAGAAAAGAATGATTTTGAATGGCAAAACTACAACATAATTACAATTTTTGTGTGACTCTTAATTGTCATACAAAAAGTAAAAGAAGAACAATTTCGTGTATTTTTCATATTAATGAGCTAGAGTATTATTATGTTCAGTATAAGCCTATCAATTGATCACAATACAATTATTAAAATAATAGTATTGTCTGGGGTGGGGACTCACCTCGCGTACTGCTGCTGCACGGTTTGCACGTACTGGTTGAGCGCCTCGTTGAACGCTTGCGGCGTGAGCAACGGCGGCAGTGGCTGGTTGCCGCCGAACGGCGAGAAGATCACGAACGGAAACTGAGGCAGAGTACCGGGTTGGCTTGGCTGGGCTTGCGGTTGATCTTGAGGCTGCGGCTGCTGTTGTGGCTGCTGCTGTGGCTGCGGTTGCTGCTGCGGTGGCGGTTGCTGCTGCTGCGGCTGATTGTTGAACCCATTCGTGGGCGAGTATCCTCCTCCCCCTCCACCCATGTTGTAGTTGGACGGTTGCTGGAAATTGTAGTTCGACTGTTGCTGCTCATCATTGTAGTTGTTCGGCGGCTGCTGGTTGCCATAGTTGGCGGGTGCCTGCTGCTGGTATTGTGTGGGCAGATGCTGGCCATTATAGCCGTATCCGTAGCCGTAGGAGTTCGAATAGGAGTTGGCGAACCCATTGGCCGCACTGTGCGATGACGCGGAGACGCCCTGCGGCACTGATTTGGTGAGCGTACAATACGTTTGGGCGACGAACATTTTTTTGTTAATAATATAATTTATATGCAATTTAGCTTGCTATTTAAATATAAAACTTACGAGAATGTGTCAAACAAACCGCCGCTGCCAGCAGACAGACACTTTGGAGCATGAGCATTCTGCGACTGTGTTGCTGGTGGAATGAAAATGATATACGCCGCATATTTTAACTACTGTGGGCCAAACACTCGCGCGTATCAATTGAAGATGACGATCGATCCATCGCACGCGTCAATTGATCGCCGAGCTGCTGTAATGTTCACGGTCAAATCGGTTCCGATAAATAAGCTGCCAAAGTCGTCTCGCCGCGCGAAGACGAGTTCGACCCTGGCATTGGGGGCGGAATGCGCGAGGAGAAACGTATCTTTTTATCGTGCAATAGTGTATGGATTTAATTGAATTGAATTGCAAATGCGATCATGTTTCATATCTCGGTGTGGACTAGAGAGAATCAGAGTTGTTTTGCGAATTTCCCCAAGTGTTGACGAGGTATGCGAATTAGAATAAAATATAGATATTCACTGCGGCTATACAGCAATACGTGCGATTCTGAATGGCGTGCGCACGATCTCTTACTATTAACACACTACACAATATACACTTCTAGAGTCTAATAGTTACCGCACTGTTCGACGATCAATGAATGAATAAGCTATCCAACGCTGAACTCACCGTTTATAAGCGTGCAAAATATATGCGGAGAAGCTGTCGTGTATGCTCCGCCGTACATCTCATCGGAATGGATATAATACATACAACTCAATAACAGCAGCATCTGTGTATCAATATGAAATGAGTATACCATACATTAACTGAACATACCGTATGTCGTAGTTCGTAGTTCATATGTGGGACTGTGTGTAAAAGCTTTGGGCATACAGGGTGGGGCCTTCCGGATATGTAAAGTATGGATTAAAAACATGATTTGCATAACGAAAACAAACACATGTGGAATAAATGTTTTCTATGAATTGTTCGTTGGACCATCAAGAACGTATTTACACCAAAATATCTTCACTTGCTTGAATAAATGTCTCTTCTCTTTATTCAGCCTGCAGCGTCCGCCGGACATTTCCAACGCGTCAATAAATATATCGCGGCTATCGTTGCTATAATAAAGCACTTGATTTAATACAATTTATTTGTTCAAATGTGATTGGATCCATTCCAACAACGCTCCACAAAATAGTTCCTTCGAATTCACATATGGTTACAAGGCAAAACAATAACTGCGATATATCACTCTCAAACACTTAGGTCGATTGAATTTCCCTCGCATGTGGTTTAAAATCATTGTTCAACGTCTCAAACACGTTTTATTTTGCAAGATCAAAATGCACTGTCTATTCAGGATTATTAGAAAATCGGTGTAATATACATAGTGTGTATCTGGCACAGAACAATTTTTAAGCTATTTGTAATTCTAATCGCATCCTTCCTAGATGGTATACTACCCCAATTAATTGACTTAAACTATGCTAAAAAATCCGAGTTATCAAGTTGGCGACTATTTTTGGAGGACAAGCTATAATAATCTGAACATTCCAATGATACAGATTTGTTGAATGAACATCTTTCTATCGACGACGCACTAAACAAGGTCGCTCCTTTTTTGTATGGAGAAATCACTAAGCTATAATTCGCTCGGTGATTTTTCCTTTTTTTTTAGGTGAGGATGTGTAGAAAATTTCATTATCTTTCATTTGAGTATCCACGCATTCTTCTAAACACAAAATCAAGATAATTTGTATCGGATGTGAAATCGAATATTTTTCACCATAAAAAATACGTTTTTCGTCCATGCCCATGTCCATGTCCATTAAAGGACATAACTATTCACTGGATTTACCTAGAACTATTCGTGAATACTCAAATGAAAGAATTGTCTATACATCTTTCAACAAGTTAGATCAAATCACCGAGCGAATTAAAGCTCGGTGATTTCTTCGTATTAAAACGGAGTGGCTTTGTTTAGGGCGTCGTCAGCCAAAGATAAGACTTATGTAACGCGATGTTTGGTGTATATGATAGAATGATATGTTCATTCAACAAATCTGTATCATTGGAATGTTCAGATTATTATAGCTTGCCCTCCAAAAAAGGTCACAAACTTGGAAAATCCTACTTTTTGGAATGGTTCAAGTCAATTGATTGGGGTAGTATACTTTCAACTCTCAATCTTCTTTACGTGGTGAATTCGGTCAGCCAACGGTGGCAGTTATTCAATATTTTGAACTTATACGTCCACCGTTTAGTACAATTTAGTGCAAAAATTATGAACGACACGTGACAAATTTGGTTGATGGAGTTGGGCTATTAGTCAAGCGCAAA
>JANTBZ010101971.1:0-17164 GCA_024741255.1 Exechia fusca | reverse complement strand
TGCCGTGCACAAAGGACGATGGGAATAATGTCAATTGACATAAATTGACATAACCTCGAATTTCAATTTACGTAAAACACTATAGTTGTGTTCAAAAACTGTTTACTCAGGTGGAGTTTTACCGACAATATCTAGTTATATTCTCTTTGTGTCTGGAACAGGAGATTTACGAGAAATTAAATATAAGGTTATGTCCATTTACATTATTCCCTTCGACCTTAGTACACAGCAACCAAAATAGTGTAATTTCGATGTAAATATCTGTTATTTTCACGCATTGCTTACGTTTTTAAACCATTTAAAGTCCGCTCTTCAATAGCCTGTGGCAGCACTGCCATAGACCACTTTACCAGCCACACAACACACACACAGACACACATACAAGACACAACAGCACGAGAGCGCAGCATCATCGAATTCACACACGCACACACACAACATCGGAGAAGGGGGACCAACAGAAGAGGGAAAAAAACGTTGTAAGCATCAGACACACACACACACACAAAGAGTAGCGCGTCTCGCGAACGTCTTGCGAGATGTGTTGACGACGTTGAGGATAATGACGGTGATGATGATGGTGTTTTGTGCCCATGCCCATGGCCAGGGTGGTCAGATTGGAACTGTCATTCTTTTCTCTCTTTTCACTCCTATCTCCTATCTAACCAGTCTATTGTGAACTAAAAACTTGAACTAGAAATACAAACGTTGATAATTTAATTGGAGAATTGAGAATTGTTTGATGTGTGCATGTTATGTTGAACATTAAGGTTTATAGATAATCCCAGTTGAGAAAAGCTAGTTCTATTGACTATTGACTTATCAAATTAACTCGAATGTGAATCAGTGTCAGTCTGGCGATAAATCGGAACGAGTTATATCAACATTTATCAACATTTACAATAGAACAATGAACGAGTACTCTAATGTCATCAACAGTAAAGACCACCACCATTGGATGAGGTCGAGACTTTCTCAACAGTTCCCGAACCAGACTCCGTTTGAAAGTCACGCTCGCGCCCACCAGTGGTGACAAATTTCACTACAAAACCAACCAAGATTCAGAAAAAACAGTATGAATTGACACCGTGACGTCACGTTTCAAATTAGTGAGCTTGGCGCTAGTCGTTCTCATTTGACCACCCTGCCAATATGCTGCAATCGGCACAGATACGACACGACACACACACACACAATGGAAACGCGAATGGCGCAATGACGATGGTCACGACACGACGACTGCTCATGTCCATGATGACCGTATAGTCAATGATGCTGCTGGCTTGGCTTGCCGTTTGCCGCTTGCCGGGTGAACCCAACACACACGCGCAAGCGATTCGGCGATGCGTCGTCGACGTCGTCCGCGCGTCGGTGTTTCTTTTGTGTGCCAGTGCCAGCGCTTTTGTTTGCGATTCAGCGACGATGCCGCCGCGAAGCGGCGAGCACGGTTTAAACGCACACGCGGCCAGAATCCGGAGGGTTTTTCAATGGGACGGCACGGTCTTTGAGAGCGTGCAGCAACCGAACTGATGATGCGAAATTTGTGGAACTTTGTCGGAATGCGTATTCTGGCCTCTGCGGATCAGCATGTAAAAGTGCGGTTTCGCAAAACGAGTAGAAATATTCGAAAATGTACTTGAAACGTAAAACTGAAATTGTACACGCACGATGATTCCGAAGGGACGGCACGGTCTTTGAGAGCGTGCGTATTCTGGCCTCACTAGCAGCATGCAAAAGTTCAGTTTTGCAAATCTCGTAAAACTGAAATTGTACACGCGCGAAGATTGACAACAAAAAATCAGACATTTCAAATCTTAACTCTCCGTATTAGGCTCGATGAAAAATGTAATTGGATTTCATGAAATAGTCAAACCGGTTCCGAATTTCAACAATCTAGTACATCATCAACATTTGGTTGTTTCAGGTATCGAAAGTTATTCATTCTAGTTCCGCAATCGTCTCCAATTAGCTCCTAATGCAAACTTCCAAAACAAAATTAGCTAAACCAATTCGAATTCCAAACATTTCTTCTGTCTATTTATCTATATTCTTCATTTCTAACAATTATTATTGACTGACGTGTTTTGTTCAAAAAAATCATTTGTTCAGATACCCATCACCACACACAGCCCAGCGCACCAAATCAGTGAGCGCATTATGCAAGTCAAGTGTGTGTGTGTGTGTGCAAACATACAGTCGCAAAGACGATGCTGCTGCTGGTGCTGCTGACGGCGATGATTGTCATCGCTGCGATGCGTGGCGCGCGTGTTTTATCGATTTTTCGGCCGAGCCTCGAAACGAGTCGCGCCGTCATCGTCACCGCCGTCGTCGATTGGGGCATACATACGACGGGCGGCAGCAGCAGCAGCAGAAGAGATTGTGCATGAGCGCTCATATGTGTGCTGCTCGCTTGTGCGTGTGCTTGCGGCGAGTGTGTTTGTTTCGAGTGCGTGTGTGTGGATTACAGACGCCCGGCTGCATCGCGCATGCACACACCCGTAAAACTAGTTATGCAACTGGCGCCTCCGTTGCAGTACTAGATGGCTCAGAATTCGGAATTGGTTTGGTTTCCATCAACTTACTCACTGATTAAAGTCAACATTATGAAGGGATTGAACATGATTCACCTGGGATACGAGTGAAAAACGTTCGCCACAAAACACGACTGAATGTCGATGCTGGTCTAGATTTTTAATTTACTCATGAAAGTTAACATAAGAACCTTGCATTGAACACTAGCCCGCAATCATGTTCAATAATGTCCTAATGCGGGTATTTTATCAGTTAACAAGTTCAATGAAACATTCAAACTTGTTCCTGATTCCGTACAATCTAGTACGACAACCACTTGATGTCGTCTTGTTGCAACTGGCGACTTCCGTATCAGTTCTAGATGGCTCCGAATTCGGAACCAGTTTGACTGTCAATTTATTCACTGATTCAAGTGCTGACAACAACTGACAACAAGTGCTTGTTGTACTAGATTGTACGGAATCAGGAACAAGTTTGAATGTTTCATTGAACTTATTAACTGATAAAGTACCAGACGATCCATGATCCAAACACGACCACAACTGGTTGGATTATTGCTCTAATTGTACTAGATTATGAAGTTTATGTTCGGAAAATAGCTATGTATACTCGGATACACAAACTAATTTTACTATACAAGCAGATAGGGGCATCAAAACAGCTTATCAACACAAATTACATGTCTGAGCTAGACTAAACTTGTCGAAAACATTGTGGATGGTCTCGCAAATGAATATCCAACGTTTGCAACGTAGAAACTCAAGCCATTCAACCCAGCGAAACGCCAACGGGCGGGTGAGAATATCGGTTTGCTGTGAGAACCGGGGCGAATGCGCACAGATGTGCACCTTGTTCAAACCAACCAACCAGCTACTAGCTCTATTAAAAAGTCCCTCGTGCGGTATTTGTTTGTTCTCAATCGAGCGCGCGCGCGCGCAAGTGCGACGACGAAGCACACACACAAATGTGTTAGGTAGCCCCTTCGGAACAATAATAATAATAATATCAACACAACAATCAGGCCACAGCAGAAGAGCAAAAAGGGACGGAAATCAAAATACGCGTCGCAGTGCGTAATGTTTTTTTTTCTTCAACTTCTGTGGATTGCAGAGGTTTCACCGCAGTTGTTCGCAAGCGTGCACGGTCTTTGGTGAGTTGGGAGGGTGGTCGGGAAATGTGTGTGTTCGATGATAATAGAACAAGTTTAATCATTTATATTATAACAATTATTTATAACAACTATCACACAAATTTGGACGAAAGACATAATTCTAGCTGTTTCTGCCAGACTCTTTTGTCATGTTGAAACTACTTTTGGATTGTAATCTTCGATTATATTGAGACTGTGCCATTATTCGGATAAACAACACAACTCATTTATTACTAGAAATGTGAGTGTTCGATGAAATCATCTACATCCATTGTATCCTATTAAGGAGTGTTGAGTCGCTGCGTATGAAATACGAAGCTTATTCATTAAACCATGCAGTTTTGACTAGAACGAGATCAGCGCTCACATTCACTGAAAGTGTGATAACTGTCAAGCCAACATTCACGTGCCTGCTCGCACACGGACAGATTGATCGGTTTTTCCACTCTGTTGTTTTGAGAACAAGTTTTATTCCGTGCATAGCAATATGTCTATTACTCATTACTTCTTTTCACAGTTCTCTGTTTTGGCAACGCCAATAATATCATCATCTACATCCATTGTACCCCATTAAGCTATACAGGTCATTCACTATGCATCAGTTTCACCTAACCAGGCAGCTTTTACTAGAACGAGATCAGCGCTCAACATCGCTGAAAGAGAACAAGTTGAGAACAAGTTGTTTTTGTGCATAGCAAATGTCTATCACTGATTACATACTTCATTACACATTCATCTGTTTTGGCGACGGACATGTTTACATCATTTCACAATACAACAACAAAAACCGCAACAATAACTCATTTATCACACCAATAAGCTCGCGGTCACTCAACAGTAGGGATATATATTTAGCGATGAAATCTCGTGAGTTATGAACATACAAGTCTACAGGTGTAATAAGTATTTTTGTATCACGACAGGTCTTCCTGATAACCAGTTTTCAGCGTCACAACCACCAAGCATTTCCAACGAACCGTTTTCACCTAGAGAGGCAACGGACAAACTTCGCTTCACAGAACCACCCTCCACTTGCACATTATGCACGGCAGCAGCATCAATGAAAATCCAACTCGCTCGCTGGCTTTCGCTGGATCCGCGCACGGAATCCGGACAAGTGATGCGCGCTTTGTTCAGCTCAAACGTTGCGCTCTAGCCATTCTGCCCGAATGCGCACTTGCGTACTTCTGGTGCTGAGGGTTTGGCGGCGTTTTCACAACACAATACAACCCAACCACCGCCATCATAACATCATGAACAGTTTTGTGCGGCCGCGCTGTTTGCTGTTTGCCAGAAACCAGAAGCCAGTCGGCCAACTTTACCGCTCACCGCTCACCGAACTCTCGAGTTGTTCGTAATTAATTGCTATCGTCGTCAATTGGCACGTGTGAAGCCTGCAACTTTGGTACGTCATATTCGCCAACTTTCGCTGGTAAAATACAAACTATGGATGATGTACAAAGACCGTCTGGTGGTGGCCATCTGGGACAACCAGATACCATAAACTACTCGTCGGACGATGGACGATGGACGTGCAATTTTCGGTGCCGTGTACTAAGGTCGTAAACAATTATAGTGAGTTTCACGTAAAATTAAATTTGAGGTTATGTCAATTTATGTCAATTTACATTATTCCC
Source organism: Exechia fusca (assembly GCA_024741255.1). Taxonomy (NCBI): domain Eukaryota; kingdom Metazoa; phylum Arthropoda; class Insecta; order Diptera; family Mycetophilidae; genus Exechia; species Exechia fusca. The sequence goes on along the minus strand of JANTBZ010101971.1, from coordinate 11,845 downwards.
ATTTCCCTAGCTGGCGCTGGAGGAGATTTCCATGGATACGACTCGGTGGTCGGTAGTAGTAGTAGTCGAGTCGAGCAGTCGAGACTGAGCGCCGCTGGCGCTCTGGTGTCGATTCACACAATGCTATTGCATGTCCGCACATTCAAACCGCCAAGCGCTCTTTGAAGTGCAGTGCAAATGAAATCGGACGGGGGTCGAATGGAATGGCCAACGACGAGTGGTTTAGAGTGGGTCGAAATGAATGGAGAGTTGGCACGGACACCACGGACATCATTGGCCGAAATGAAATGTCTTCTGAAGATCGCCGTACTAGATACCAGATTCGAGATTTCCACTCGAAATTGATGTAGGAATCATGAATCTTATTTTCAGGACTCATCATACCAATTTGTAGGAAATGAATTCGTTTGTAGCACTTTATGATATATGAGTACTTCACGTCATTCATTCGATTCCATTCAATTCAATTCCGATTCGGGGAGAAACGCCAACCATCGACCCACTCTAGCGCGCACGTAATCCAATCCAACCGATGCATCCCGGAATTATCAATATGTACCATAGCCATGCTCATCATCATCTCATTACCACCAAAAATGCTTGCGGCCACACACGCCACACATATGCGTGTGCTGATTCGCCGCACATCGCATCGCATTGCATCGCGCAACCATATCGAGTATCAAATCAAATTGAAACCACTGATTGTATAATTAGCGCAACCGTAACCGTGTACGGGCCCGGAGCGCGAAATGTCGGTTGGAGTGGTGGTGCATAATTGTACGCGCATTCATCGCATTGCAGGTCATATTTGATTTGGTTACTACTGGTTCAAAACGATGCGTCAGAATATCCAGCTGAAAAATATCGATTCTATTTGCATTTCGGCGGATATTTGATTAACGCGCACGTATCCGAAGTGAATGCGCGGGACCAATCAATCCGATTGTGTGCCGACGTTCAACATTCAACAGTCAACAGTGATCCAACAGTTGGTCCTTTGAGGGCGAACTTCGTGAATGCAAATATTGTATATATTCGGTAGAATCCATAAACATGTGTACACGCGCAAATGCTACATTCAAGTGACGAAAGTGCAACTTTTGTTTCATGAATGTTTGTTCATTAATGAAGATTTCCACGGGGAAAGTCTCTAGAACTAGAAAATAGATTATTGGAACCAATAGTGCTGACCCTTCGGGCCGGATGAACAAATGCGAATGTTATATATCAAGAAATACACAACATTTGCAGTAAGATGAATACAAGTTTGAAATATATTGCGTGTGCTCGATTGTGATGAAGTAATTCTGCAATATTCCAACAGTGGTGACCCTTCGGGCCGGATGAACAATTGCAAATGTTATATCAAGAAAAACACAACATTTGCAGTAAGTTTAACTAGTTTGAAATATATTGTGTGTGCTGGATTGTGATGCAGTAGGAATGTGCGCAAAATCACCAAATCAGCAGTAAGTCAACAGTTGGTCCTTCGAGCCGGATTCTAAGAATCAAACTGCATTCAATCTTCTGTAATCATATTCCGAATCATATTTCACGAACGCAAACGAACGTAATGATGAATCGAACAGCCTGACGCAACGTCTGTACAAACTCCGGTCGATTGGCTTCTACCCGCCACTCGAGAGCCACATGCATGCATGCATGCATGCACCCCCGAATGCTCAAACGCAAATTGCCCCCTCTACGACGACGACGACGACCACGACAATCGGACCGCGAAATGTGCTTGCATTCGGTCCCTCTGTGTATGTGCGTGTGCGGTGCGTTTGTGTCGTGTTTATAATTGCATTCTGTCCGCGGGCGTTCGGCTCCCATTCATTAGTTTGCTTTGCGCGTGCGTGCGTGCGTCCCGAAATAGTGCGTGTACAACGTTGTGCGTGCGTACATGCACGCCCATTAACCGAAATCGTAGTCGTCGGCGTCGTCGCTGGTGGAATGTGCACTTTGCGACAAAACGCCTAACACACGCACACACACACACACAGCAAACGAGGGACCGAGACCGAGACCGAGCGAACATTGTATCAATCATTGTGGCGCACACGTGCGATTTGCGCTCAAGTGTCGGCTGCGACTTTATTTATAAGTCAGCATGGCAGCACCGAGAAGACATGCACGAGTGCGCGCACATATTTCGGGGGCGCCGTTGTGACATGGGAATTGAACCGCAGGCTCGTGGGTCCTCTGATTTAGGAGCGGAAATGTCTACGATTTGGGTTCCCAATGTTCCGAGGCTGAATTGAACATCCGACATGTTTGCAATCCTCGATACGCAGACTCGAGATTGTGATAGGTCGGAGGTCCGTAGCGTAGTCGGGTTTTGGAATCACAAATCGGTGGTTCGAATATCCGAATACGACACCTTGAATTTATCAAACGCGTCGCCATAACAGAGAACTGTGTTATGTTAAGGAAAAGATGCCTGTTTGAGTGAAAACAAGACTCATGAAGAAAAAGGTTACATCTAAACGTATACGGATGAAGTTGAAAGGCGCATGCAATGTGTTATCTAAAGACATCTGATGTTGGTGTCACAAACTTGTAGGTTATGTGTATTTAAACCGATTCCCAGTTCTCCGTTCTCCGATTGCAAATAGCCCGATTTTAGCCGAGGTTTTAATCGCATAAACAATGCCTGCGATATATATACAGAGCTCTCCAGCTACTCAGCTACTCGCACTGCCATCATCATCATAAGCCTCGGAATAACAAAGTTACGCGTTCGCTATTCTCGGATGCGACCGCAACGCCTCCGCGTACCGAACCGAACTAAATGCTAAGACTCTGCTGACTTTGTTGAGCTCGTGCGAGCGTCTCTACTTGCCGAGATGCACGCGACCGCAAAGTGTCAAATAACACCCAGCTGATGCGGTAACTACTTCGCAAGCAAGCCACGCCACCCCTAACTAGCAGCGAGAACTGGTGCAGCAGCAGCAGCAGTACCGACCAAAAACGCTGACAGCTGCTCTGCGCCAAAGCCGCATCATTATTATTTGTACAACTACTGCTGCTGCTGCTGCTGCGACGACCGCGCCTGTTTTGGCTGCTGCTGATGCTGGTGCTGCAACTCTGTCGTCGCACATATTTTCCCAGTCTTCGTCGCAAGCCGATTTCAGGGGTGTAACAATCTAGACATTGCGTCCGCACAGACACGATACCAATAACAGCATGTATATGTCGATGGATTACGACGAGATTACGCGCTACGAGCAGCGAGATATGCTGATGGATGCGGGCTGATCGAGCGAAATCACCGGAAGCGGTGCGGGGTAGAAATTACAGAATTAACAGGAATCGTTATAGTGTTACAACAACAACAATCCCAATGTTTTGAACTAATTGCGACATGTTATGCACTTGGGTCATTTGTCTCCAAGTTGCACCTTCACTAACCTGACAATATAGCAAACTATTTGTATGGATTGCATCTTGCATATTGTCGATTGCTTGACAACCAACAACAACATTCGTTATTTTAGGAAGTCCATATTGTATTCCTTATTAGACAGCGCATCCACCACGAACAACAACAACCAAAGTAATTTTGCTCGCAATGTCCATTAGTGTTATCAACTATTTGCATTGTTATATGCATTGACGTTTACGTTCACAATTACCATTAGAAGCTAATGTATCGCGTTGCATCGATCGAATTCATCAAATCCCACTGCCATAGACCATAGACACAGAGCAGTTCACTATCATCAACTCTATTGTTCGCAAATCGTCGTATTTTCGATTGCATGTGCGCGCACGTGCTGCTGCTGCTGCTGCGGCTCGATTTCAAATGCAAGAGGGAAATGCGTCCGTCGGATGCGATCGCCTGCAGTCCACCATTCAAACGAGACGAGAACAAGGGCGGCGTTCGCCGAACGAAGAACAACCGCAGCAGCAGCAGAGGCGGCAGCAAAGACGAGAAGTTACGCACACGCGCCACGCTCCCAGATAGTTATTATTGTTATTGAGTTGTACTACTACTATATATATACTACATGCAGCATGCATGCACGCACAAGAGTGGCAGCGAAATGCGGCTGCGCATGCACTCGGGCGAGAGATGCGAACAATTAATTTTCCCCACACACTCGCCACCCTCGCGCGCAAATGTGTTTGCGTCGAAACTCGAGAGAGTGTCGCTGCGTCTGCGTCGAGTGGCGGAAATAAGCGAACCAACGAGCATAGCGCTAGCGGCGCTAGGGCTGTTCGACATGTCGATATCAGCGACAGCGACGGCTTTGAACTTTGAAGAGTTGCCATGGTATATAATCTAGTACGATCTAGGAATTTATGATTGTGGATATGATTGTTTTTCGTGATGCTAAATCGTGTTCATGCCATAATCAACAACTTGTCAGTTACGAACTCGCAAAAATCGGTCAAATAATTGTGCAATCTAGTACGTTTGGAACTGTTCGACATGGCGAAATCTAGTACGATCTTATCCGATTCCAGTCTATCGGTAGAACACAGCTATCTGAACTGATGTCAATGCCTTGCTACTGCTTCTCAAAATGTGTTCTCCGAATTGCTGAACACACACATCCCTCTACACCCTCACAGCAATGCACAATCACACGGTCGACGTCGACGACGACGACAACGGACGACGACGAGAAAATACGATTTGTTCATTCCGCCAGCCAGCCAGCCCGTCGTTGTTGACGAATCATAACTAATAACACGCTCCGACGTGTGCGGCGGTGGTTCTGCTGTTCGCTGATGATGACGATGTGACACAAAAGTTCGCTGCGCTCTAATATGTGCAGAGCACACGCTCGCACAAAGTTTGACAATAACGCCCGCGTGCGCGCGGAGTTTGACGCTTCGTCGCCGCGTGCATTTGTGCTGTGTGCTGTGTTTCAGTGATGTGTGTTTGTGGTGTTTTCGCAACCAATTGATTTCCAGGCACAAGAGCAAGCACCAGCACCCGACCCATAATGGCGTGCAAAAACTAACTCACAATCGCATTATATCGTACTAGAATGCCACATAATTGAGGGCAAGCGCACGGTGAACATAAACTTTGTCAGAATATGCACACGCACGACCACATCACTGCCATGCACACATGCCCCAAACGAAAATATACGTTGCATGCCGCACGCCGATGTCGGGAATTTTCTCGCGTCGGAAAATGCACGCGGAAAATGCCTCGTGCAGCAAACTATGCATGCATGCAGCGTGGAAAAATCGGTCGCCGGTCGGAATCCGTCGTCGCTGCTGCTGCCACCGCGGGTGAAACTGTGCTGGTATTTTTAGACGTCGACGACGACGACGCCGTTGTTTGGCGACACACGGCAACACGACCGGCATTTCGAAGAGATACCACATTGTATGAGCTGGTATTATCATCATGTCGCTCACGTGACCTCGCGCATACGACAGAGGAGGCTGTGTGGTGAGACATGTGTGGTATGCAAACATATTTTCCATCAGCCTGCATTGACAGTGATTAATTCCGAGCATTTTCCAACGTGCATACACGCCTTAGGGAAACAATTATGGGCTTGCGTTCCACTCCCTGAGACAACTGAAACTGCGTTCCTATGTGAAATGAGTAAGAAGTTTCTGGCATGTCTGCTCGCGATAAATACCTCTTGCGGTTCTGTTGTTAATTGGTATTTTTCGAGTAAACCATTCGGTGTTGCAAACGACGCCTGAGCCAATCGTAACCGTAAATCGGTGCCGAAGGTGAACAAGAGGTACTAGATTATGGTAGAGATAGAGACCGGGACTAATTGTCGACTCTATTGGCTAAATGTGATCGATTTGGATCCGATTTCCATTCAATTCACACCGAATGAACAACATCAATCGCAATGATTAATCACATCCAATGACTAACTGTCGGCAGTGGTTGGCTTGTGGTTCTTTGTTCATTGGTATTTTTCGCATGCAAATTTCCGCCCCTCCTCCTGGACTTTATCCAACACAGCTCGTTGCTCGATTGGAAAACCGATCTCAGTGCGGAAATCCATTCGGTGAAGTGGACGCTGCTTCAGACGACGCCTGAGCCAATCGTAACCGTAAATCGGTGCCGATTTCAGTGTTCCATTCAGCACTGAAATGCGAAACCGAGCTGCTACGATGCTACGCACTGCACTGCTTCGAACGATTCGTTCGGTCGTTTCGTCGACCACAAACCCAGGAGTGGCCGTTAAATCCGTTGGCTAACACTTGTTCGGATGCAGCCCATTTCCAACGATTCGTCTCGATTGCCGGCAGCGAGCTGCCACCTGGAACCATAAAACACTTGTCGCTCGCGCGTACATACCGAGCTAATGCGCAAATCTGCAGTGCGCACTGCGACACGAAACCAATGAGACTTGCTGCTGGCTTTTTAGATTAATATGTTCAAAATACCATAACCTCTACTACTTCACTCCTATGTTTCGTCTTTTTTCAATAGTATTTCGAATGTAGAAATCTCAATTCCGATCTCCCTCTGTATCTCTCATTCCATCTCTATCGTTCGTTCGATTCTTCTATTCTACTGCCATTCCATTCATCCGAATGCAGACTTTCAACCAGTTTTTCCTTCCACCATAGCATAGAGCGCAATGCAGGTCCCTCAAGTTTCGTGTCGATGTAGCAGCAATGCACGGTGGTTTTACGATCAACACGCGCAAACGCATGCATTCGTCTCGCTGAAGGGCGGCAGCGATGACGGGCAAAACGACCAGAGCGTCATTTGACGACGATAACGACGCCTCGACGGTTCCCCGTTTGCATATCGCTCGCGCTCGCCTGCACTCGATGCGTTGACAAATTGCCACAGCTCATAATATAATCGCAGTTTAATCGCTGTGTGCTCGAGCAGCCAATTCGCTGTGCTCGAGTCGAGTCGAGTGCGCACAAATGGGCATACGAGCACAGCGAATCGTGCGAATTGAGTGCTATTTGCGAATATAATTCGAGTGGAAACATATATGTGGTATGATAATTTAACTGATTGGTGAAATGTACGAATTACGTATAGCATTCTAGTACTACTCAAAAGTGGTGTCTGTAACTGTTGTCTGTAACTATAAGCCATTTGAGCTCGATAAGTGTGGATTGGCGTCTTCAGAGCGAGGTACTTACGTTAAGTGGATCTGTCGCAAGTAGCCATCTAGAATGCAAACGAGGGCACTTCCTTGGAGAATGCATCTGCTCGGCTACTCCGTTTTGCCCGCGCATAAAACATAAGCACCCACTGGCCCGAAGAAATTGAACGATTGGCTCCGTGCACACGTCAGACAGACGCAATCCACCTTCGCGTTTGAACCAACTATAAATAATTGGTCCGCTTGCATCACTCACTCACTCACTCTTATGCTCACTGGCGCTGCCTGCGATGCGATTGTTTATGCAATATACACACAAACGCACAAAGACAAACACACACACACGGGCGCTCTTCTCTTGACCCGGATTCAATCGGATCGGAGCGTCGAGCGGGGGTTGGTTTTAACGACCCCCGTTTTTTTGCACGCGGACTGCGCGCGAAGCGATTTGCACACACAAAAAAAAACATAAAACGCTCGCCCGCACAAACGATAGAGTGAATAATGTGTTCGCGTTCGCATTTTCGCCCGTCACAAACAAATCCATTATTTTCGAGTGATATGCGAGCGCGCGCTCGCGCACTCGAAGCGCATCGCGCATCGCGGGTGAACAAATTGCAATTACTCGGTGCTTCAGATGTGCGCGCGCGAATTGTGCATATTTTGTGGAGTATTATTCTTGCACAAAATAGTTCCGGACCGTGGAATCGGACGATTGGAAAGGTGAACAGGAGGTACTAGATTATAGCAGAGATAGAGACCGAGATGATGGAGATAGGAACTAATTGTCGACTCTATTGGCTAAATGTGATCGATTTCCATTCAATTCGCCGAAAGAATCGCGATGATTGATGGATTCTGATGAGAAAATGTCGGCCGTTTATTCCACCCAACTCTGGAAATAGGGAGAAACGACATATTCTTCGTCCCTCGATAATGCACGTCCGCATATTGCCACAATACATTCTCACGCTAACTGACGACTATCAGATGTAGAGAAGAGAAGCTTGATAGCGTTCCCAAAGTACTAGATTGTACTCGAAATACGATGTAATAGGCTAATCATTTGTTAAGTTACATTTCAATCTTTCGAACGAATCGACAATTTCAACTTCTGGAACGCAAAATGCTACGCTTATTGCTAGTCGGTGGTACTAGATTCGCCCACACATGTTGCCCTAATGGATGCGACGAACAGTGCATTTTTGAACATCCCTATCGTTACAATCACAAAGACAATTGCAACTCTTTTCACCATCTACTTCTACCAATCCACCCACCCGCATTTCATTCATGCCGCCCGCCAAGATCGATTGACCTGCCAAAGTGTCCACCTCCGGCGAACACGCGTGTGCCAAAACACAGGTGCGCCATAAATCGAAATCAAATTGTGACGACGACGACGACGACGACGACGTCAAATGAAATATGTATGCACTCGCACACATTTCGACCGAACTAACACTTTGGGGTTTTCCGACGTTAGTCTTTCTTCAGACAAGCAGCGCAAGCAGCAGCAGAGCACATAGGGGCCAAGTGTCAGCGTTTCCTGTGCTGCTGCTGCTGCTGCTGCTGCCGCTGTTCTGCTGCAGTTGGTGGTGGTGCTGCTGCTGCTGCTGCTGCCGATGCTTCTGTGGCAAAGCCAAACATGTGGTTCGCATTGCGTGTGCGCGCGCATGTGCAACGACTACGACGTCCAAATATTTGGACGATGACGCGAGCGCGTGCGTCTCGGCGCATCGCAGCGCATCGCCCTCTTGACGCCATCCGCGCAGCATTGGCAGCTGTTACACGCACGTTAATTGTTTATTTAGATAATGAGACGCCGAAGCATTCCAGCAGCGGCACCACCAACACCACAACCGAAAGACCAACGCCTCCCCCGCACACACACACACACAAATCTAGTCTAATTAATAAACACACTCTCACATGCACGCATCGCAATGAACGGCGCAATTCCGGGTGCCAAAAGCGCTCGTTAATCTTGGCTCATCGGCTTGGCTGTGGCTTAGCTTGCTGGGACTAGAACGACCAGCACACTAGACAAACACAGACAAACCCACCCAAGATTTATCGCGACATGACGCGCGCGAGATCAACGCGATGATCGGTGCCGCAAAAATGCGGGACGAATTACGAGCCGAGTGCGCGATGCGTAATCGAATTAGCCCGGCAACGAAGCGCATCGCAGCGCATAGCGGAGAGCGTCGATTCGATGTGGTCATTTTCGAGGAAACGATGTTGCGATACGATGAGTTATTGGGTTGAATGAAGGCAACAACCAATAACTATGCGGTTTCAAGTTCGGTTTTGTTCGAAGTTATAGAGAAACAAAGAAGATGAAACGTACTAGAATGAGAAGGAAGTTCTACGATATGAAACATAATTGTTTCTTGGATATTGAATCGATAGATTGCGGTCTGACGATTCAATATCTGTGTTTTTGAACACATTTGCGAAAAAAAAGTACTAGACTTACGAGCTGGAACATAAAACGGAATTGATCTATTACGTTATCATGTCTTTATTTTATGTATTCTAAAACATTGAACAACATCGATCTGTCGGTCCTGACTTGCTGCAATTGCAAGTGCAGCATACTTCGTCAGGTCATGAACATGAACCTGCCATCGCATCTCAAATGTCTCTGCGTTGGTAGTTTTTTTTTGTTGGTCGTGGGTTGCGGATCGGCCCGAACCAATCGAGGAAGCCCTCGAGAAAACGAACGTTAGGGACGACAGACCCTGCCGAAATCGATCGTGAACCGAACACAAAAAACAACGAACGATCGTCTCGGATTACCGAAGCGAGAAGCACCACAAACGACAACGTCGAACTCGATCGCAGTGCATATTTTCGGTGTGATTCACGCACACAGACACAGACACATGTGCGCAGGTTTAGGTGCGTCCGAGAGCGCGCGAGCATATGCATATGCATAAACCACCACACCGACCGAGCGTCGCCATCACGATCATCATCATTAACTCGGTCAAAGACCGAGCCGAGCGCGCTTGGTTCGTTGGCGTTGGCGATTGGGAAAAGTCGAAATTTCACTCGCATATTTCACACACACACACACACAGCACGAGACGAAAGACGGGGTTCGATTGTTCGATTGGTAATCAATTAGCCGCCGCCGCCGCATTGTTGCGGAGAAACGGATTCATTTGCATTCTGGCATAGTCCAAATGTGTTTCTTACCTTTGTCGGTTTTGTGCGAATTCCGGATCCTCTCCGCAGTCAAGTATACAGAATCAGCATTCTAAATGAGGCAAACAGAGAAAGAATGGTACGGTTACAAAATTGGTTGGATGTATACATGTAAAATCTAGTACAAAATCACGCGACAATGTATAGTGCAATATATACAAATCATGCTCAAGACAAAATTGCATGTTTCAAGATAGCTGTGTTGACATTTCCTTGCTGCCTGCGTCTTGTTTCACATTCTTATCGATGTTGATCTAGTACCACCGGCCAACTAAAAATCGACGTATTCATGTCGAATAGACATTCGCAACAATATTGTGACTATTATTCAGTCAACAAATCAATTCGGACCAGAAAAAACAGTACATTTCTGTGCAAATCTAGTACAAAAATACCATTGACTCCCTAATCGCAGCCTCTGAGATTAGAACAAAAAACCACCGCTGACCACCATGTTATCGCAGTCGTCGCCGCAATTTGTTTGGGGCGATTAATGCTCGAAAGAGAAGCGATGCCTTCCGCGACGATGACGATGAGGAATCATCGACGCGCATCGCCACACAAACAGACACACACACACTCGCACAGCGAAGATTGTGGCGTTGGTGCCGTGTGGTTTTGATCGTGGTCGTCGTCGTCGTCGTCGCAGAGAGAAGGTGGAAACTGGTTTTTCGGGCGACGACGACGACGACGACAGCAGCAGCACGTTTCGTTGGCTTCGCGATCGAGTCGCGTGCGCGCACACATAAACGAACGAACGGCAGACACACGAGACGTGAAGCGAACGGAGCAAACGAACCGACCGAACGAACCCAAACGAATAGTACGAGCATACACACACCGTGCCTCAATGCGTTCGAGTGTCTCCGATGGGTTCGTCATTTGGCGAAACAATATATACCTGAGACAAACGAATATGCGCTCGAAACGGAGGATTTTGTGTGGGAATCTTATCAAGTTCGTTGGTCTATTTGCAAATGAAAATTGCGAGGGATATTTCTAGGGCTTCTCTGCCCGATTGAGAGCCAATTTACCGACCAATTGACTTTTAATTCGCGTAATGTAGTACTAAAATTGTTCCCTTTTTCCCGAATTTGGCCGAATCCGAACTATTCGCGCCATGCGGCAGGTCTCACAGTAACCCTTGTAGTTGTTGTTGTTGTGCAGAGCCAAAGAGGCGAAGCGGATTCGAACACGATCACGAGCGCGCGCGCGCGCATACACAAAGAGGTCGCGCGTCGCGGTTCGCTTGAAACGCTGGCTGGCTTGTGTGTGTGTTTGAATGCTCGACTGTGTGTGTACGGTTTTTTTTTTGGAAGGGCGAAGAATGTGTGTGTTGTGTTTGTGTGTTTGTGTATGTGCGCGCGATCGAGCACCTTCACCGCTCATGCACACACACACACACACGAACACACCTTATATCTACTAGAGTGAGTCAGAATAACATTTTTGCTTTCGTTCCAAATGATCGAGCAATGCATCAATTCTGAAGAGTTATGAAATTTGATTGTCTGTGTATGTTGTTGAAGGGTAAATGTATGATCAACACTTGTTTATAG
>JANTBZ010101860.1:0-17164 GCA_024741255.1 Exechia fusca | reverse complement strand
CACGAAATCCGGATGCTACCAAAAAGATGGTCAAAAGTAGTCTCTAGCAATGGTCAGTATTTTGAACAAGAAATATGTAGCCGTTTTTTCACAATATATTCTCAAAGTTTGACAAAAAAGGCGTGAGCAAGGTTGTACAATTGTACACCTAATATTTAACGACGCAGAGCTATTGAGGACATACGGCTCCTTTTCATACAAACACTAACAAGGGTAGGCCAAGCACGTGTCGTTACGGATCACAGTGAACGTCTATATGATGATTCTAGGGGCAAAATAAAGATACCCGTCTAAAAGGACTCTTGCCAATGCGCCCTGTGTCCGAAGATATGAGCAGTTGAAGATTGAGTTCTTGTATGGAAGTTTGAATTGGCGATTGACGATTGTCACTCTCCAAAAATATGTTGATGCAGAATTGTAGATACAAGTTGGGCAATGAAAAAATTTACGACAGTTTTGACGTGTGGGCTTTCTTTGAAAAGTTGTAGCCAGTAGAAGTTGTCGTATTTGAAAACTCCCAAACAAGTTCTAAAGCAAATCTTGAACAGCTCATATCTTCGGCCACAGGGCGCATTGGCAAGAGTCCTTTTAGACGGGTATCTTCATTTCTCCTCTAGAATCAACAGCTAGACGTCCACCGTGATCCGTAACGACACGTGCGTGACCTCCCCTTGTAAGTTCATTTGGATCATCCAGTTATTTGCTGATTGTTTCCCTAAATCCAGTAAGTGTCTTGTGGTAACCTTGTTATCTACTGCTGTGCTGTCTATGATGAACCCACAAACCTATCTTTAATACTTACAAAAAATCCCACCATCCGCCAGCTCGAACCGCACAAGAATCTCGTCGACCAGTGCGTCAAGGGCGAGGGCCTCGTCCAGATCAACGTGCAGCTGCGCACGCAGACGCGTCGCATCAACATCGTCGACGTGCTGAAGCCCACCGAGGACGCACTGGCCGAGATGGCCGCCGCCGCAGCCAGCGAGCCACACGGCAGCCAGTTCGGTCAGAATGGTCACGGCACATCGTCACCGCAAGGCCGCCGATCGGCGTCCGCCTCGCCGGTGCCTCCAGATACTGAGACGATGGCCGCTGCGGCGGCCATTGAGCGCGAACTGGTGGCGACTCCCGCGACGGCGTCGGCGGCGAACGTCGTGGCGGAAGACGAGGAGGTAGACGAGCATAGGCAAAGGCATAACCGGTGGGTTGAAAGGTTCGTATCAATTTGTTTCGATAAGGTTATTCGGTAATAATCGACATGTTAATAATTATTACATGGTAATAATCAACATGTGGGCAAGAAGGATTTGGATTTGAATTGTATTGGGACTCCGATGGTGACAAGTCTTTTTTCAGTTGTGGGATACTTTTACACCCGTACCCTTGTCCGAACAAAAATTAAATATTCTACTGAATCTTGGACATAATGGGTTTTTCATCGAAATCTTTCAGTGAACGCATGGGCCTCTTGGGCCTCAACACATGGATAAACAGCCAAGTTTGACATCCATCTGTAGTATTAACTTTCTAAACAATTTGAAAGTCTTTGCAATAATCAAAATGGTGCAAAAATTGTACATCTCTTTTTAAATCGACCAATAACGTACAGCGTACGTTTTTAATAGCTCCGTATACTTGGGAGCTCTTCGCGCTTACTATGCAAAAACAACTACCCCAACGTACTCTACTGTTACAAATAAGACGTCAAAATATTCACACACTCGCGCTGATATTTTCTATGTTATTCTGCGTTTTTGGACACATTCGAGATTTCGCTTTTTTGAGAAGCAAATGGTCATTCAAATGATTCTAACTTATTCATCCTTGTTGGAAAGGTCATTAAAGTTTCAGACTGCCAATCGACGTTTTCGGAGCAACAATTCGTTAATTGTGTTGTAAACAAGGCCCGGAAGTTAGGAAAAATCACTTTTTTCCTACAGAACATGTGTAACACGATTATGCGTTTCCGAACGATTCAAATGAACGTTACTTTTTTAAACCTGTTTTACCCTTTTTGCCCTATTTTAAGACCCGTTTTTTCATCAAATTTTATACCTGTCATACTTGTTCAACTGTTAATTTATTTTTCTGAAAATTTACAAAACACGTAATGCAACTAAACATTTTTTAATCATATATCGTTTTTATCGCGAAAATATATTATTATAAAAATCTTGAAAATGGTTCTCGTTAATAACAGACAGGCTGGAATGTCCGTATCGTTTGATAGTAGGACACATCTTTTTGATACAATTATTTCTTAATTAATCAATATACTAGTTCCATTGAAGGCCGATATATAAAATTTGGCATCGATAGGACTTTTGGTTCATTCTATATTTTCATTTGGCTGAAGCCACTTTTGTTATTGCGAAGAAATTAGTATCGACGTATTTCGTGTTCTTTAAGAACACTGTTTTCTGATAAGAAAAAGTGCGCCTAGAGCCAAATCATGAACATAAAGTGTTATTTGGGCTTCACCACCGCCTAACAAAAATTAAGCGAACATTATTCCATATTCCGTACTGACCATTTGGACACCGAAGATTATCCGAGTTCTAGACGCCCAAATATTGCAGTTACCGAAGTAAACATCGAAAAAATCCACAAAATGATTTCGGAAGACAGAAAAATGGTTGATTGACATTGCTAATACCATAGAGATACGAATAAAAATGTTTGAAAATGTCTGAAATATGATCTAGGGTATGCGAAATGTCTGCCGCGCGAACCCAAAATCAACCAAAATTAAAACTATTTCAATACTCGGAGCAGTGTTTTGAGCTGATTGAACACGATTATGCAATTATTTTACAAATATGTGACAAAGGATGAATCATTTCACAATTACTGTACTTGAGAGTCCAATCGGCTGTAATTAGATTAATTATTGACTTTTAAATGAATTTTTGAAGTGCCAGCAGTCCAAAATGGCCAAGATACGCTCGACATGGCGAGTGAAATGTGCTGTTACAACAAGAAAATACGCACTTACACAGGTAGCTGAAAAAGTTGGACAAAATCCAAGACAGGGTTATGAATTGAGGCCCTATCTACGGTATTATCCGGATTTGGTCCTTAACGACTATTCTATGTTTTCAGACCTCTGAAAAATGCTCGTTGGGAAGAGACTTAGCACCGATGGAAAATATATCTCTCGCCGTTTTCGCTATATCGTCCTTCATGTCTCTATGTTCATTATTCACAAATAATCTTATCAAAAATATGTGTCTACTATCAAAAGATACGGTCTTTCCAGCCTGCCTGTTATGAGTCACATATGATCAAATCCAGGGTCCCAGAAATGCGAGAAGATTGTGTTATTGGTCAACCGTCGGCCAAGCTCCTATCTTTTGATGCAACTTTTGAAGACCAAATCTGAACATATTTGAAAAGTCACTATTTGCTATTTATGCAAAAATGTATTCAAACAGACTTGATGCTGAATAACGACATACCATATATACATACATATATTCTAGAGAAGACTTCAATCATCCAAGTATGCTTTTTATATCAGCCCGATATTCCCCGATATAGAAATAAGCACTTTTAGTTCGTATAACATTTTATGTGTTTTAAGTCTTTTAGAACCAACCATCGTGAGTTTCACTAGGTTTGAATTTATTTTGCGCCTTTTTGAGTTCAAGCGAATTATAACGATTTGTTTTCCTTTCGACTCTGCGGGCGTCACCTAGCGGCATGAGCCCTAGTTTCATCTAGAGAATGGCCCATATTGCTGGCCATCTGACGACAAATGGATTAAGCTCCATAACTTGTCCCGAATAACGGCTAATGTGAAAATATATTCAAGTTATGTGTCAGTAAAAGTTCAGCCATGCTCAAATATTTGTGTTCAGGTAGGTCAGCGTAATCCAGCGTCCGCAAACTCTGTTGCTGTATCGTTTGTTGCCGTTTGTTGTGAACAAAGATTTTGTATGTATTATTTTTTTTTGTATGTATTTCTAGTTGTGAACAGGCACAAACGTACTATCTGAATACGCTGTGTGCAGTGAAAGCACGTGCGCATGCAACTGTGGATAAGAGTTGCATCAGCCGGAATGGATGTGAAACAACTCGCAAATGTGTATGCCAGTCGTCAGTCGTCTGCAACGGATCGCACAAGACGAACGCACAATTTCTGTTGAACGCTCAAACTTTTACTCCTTCAACTAAACTTATTCCTAATCATATTCAAAGTTATCGTGATTGTCAATTGCACAAAATATACACAAATCAATTCTACTACACATTCGAACAAAGTTCCATCAAAGTGATAACTAAACGAACTCGTCATTCCACGAAAATAACAGAGTGATATTAGTGCAGTAGTGCTGACGTGTCCCTGCTTGAATCAGCTAAGAAGGCTGCAAATGTGTCGCACAATCACACAGTTGTCCGCCACGTCCACTCCGGTCCCAAATACGTTGTTCACTCTAATGCCGACGGTAGATTCTGCCACTACGCTTCAATTTTCATCATCATCAACATCCATGCTGCTAATCTCGTCGTCGTCATTGCTGGTTATTCGCCGATCTGCTGTACGTGTAAAGAACTCGAGTGTTTGTGGTGTCGTTTGTCGCCGTGTTCGAGTTTCGAAGCGAATGCGTCGAACCCCGCCGCGTCGTCAGCGGGTTCAGCAGCAGCAGCAGCAGCTAAGCATTCGGCAACGACAGTGGCAACTACGACAATCGACACTGGGCATGGTATCCGATACCATCATGAAGTCGCCTCTAGCAGCCGTGATGCGAGGTAAGGTTGAAATATTTTGCCCGAGAGAAGATGCGGCATATCATATTCAATTTAAACCGGGGTTTTTTAAGAAAATGTATTTGAAATCGCCAATAACTGCAATATAAATATGTATCTTCGTGAGGACTGCAACTTATTTGTATATGGAATTCGGTTCCAGTAATTTACTAACGAGAAAAAGAGTGATGTCAAATTGCTGTTGCTAACGTCGAGTTCAGAAGTTCATGTTTTATCTAAATTCAACTTTATGTGGCTATAGGTCAACTACTTTCTGAGCAAAGTCCTTATTTATACATAAAGTAATATGCGTCTACTAAATTAGAATAGCAAATAGAACAAACATCAATCTATCTAATAAGAATTGGAGATTTCATATATGCATATTAAATGATAGCTAATTAAAGTAGAGTATATGCTACAAGGTTCAACAGTCAATAATAAATATAGTAAACATTTTGCGATGACGTCACCATAAGCCGCAAAAGCCCAACGGCTGCACTTGCGATTGTACGATGGTATCTGGTAAACCTAGAGCTTCTCTCTATCTCCCCATCTCATACAATCTCACTGCAAAACAAAGCTCGCACCACGCACCACCATTCACAATAGTCCGTGGCTCGGCTCTTTCGCCAAAACGCTCGTTCTCGCACATACGTCGGCAAAAGCGACGCGCTGCCGCGTCAGTACGAAATTCGTTTTGCCAACGTTCGGACGTAAATCGTGAATACGCACGCTTTACGCCGCCCCTCTCTCAGCGCGCCCCCACTTGCTTTGTCTCGTGCGCGTCTCTGTCTGTGTGTGCATTTCATATAACTCACTGTGTGTAAAGTACCCCAATCCGAATCGAAATTCAAGTGAATTTCGTGACAACCAGCGTGCGAACGTGACCAAAAATTGACGCAGCCCGCGGCAGATCCAAGCATCTGCCGCGCCGTTAGTAGCCCCCGTATTTTCACCGGATTGGAATCTACGGACAGATTCCAACCGGGCAGAGAGAGCGCAACCAGCGCACCAGATTACCAGTTGCCAGTTGCCACCGGCGCAACAGCAGCGAAAGCGACACTCGCCCGACAGTCGAAGGAGGTGATCCTTCGATTTCCGCCGTTTGCCCGCACATTTGTGGTACACATCTGTGAACAGCACATCGAATTCACGTAAGTGGCCGCCACGGATCGCGGAATGGAAAATTCCATCGGTTATCTTTTCGGTCGCGTGTCGCGTGTGCGATGTGCGCGAGTGTGTGTAGGTTTTTTCGGTATTTCACCATAATATGGCGGAATTGCGTAGTAGAGTTTCTGTGTGCGGTGTGTGTGAGTGTGTGTGTGGTGATGGTCTCATCGCCGTATCGCTTCAGCAAGTTACAAGTTGTGCTCTCCCCTCTCATCGAGCACCAACCAAATATGAATACACTTGAGAGCGTACAGAACAAGTGATTGAATTCGCATGAACGAGTATTCTCAGAAAAACAAGCTGAATATAGTATTTGTAGACTAAGGTCAAGGTTGAACATTTAGATACACACATCACATGTGTAGATTGAGTTGGATTCATCTAATGGAATTATTGAAATGGTTCAATTCATAGTTATGTGTTTTGCACGCTGAACGGATGAATACGTTGAGATAAGAGGAATTGATAAGAAGTTTCCTGGTTCATGTACATAATGATATCTTAACTCGAGGGCTCACATGTCAGTCATATGGATATATTAGATTTGCCACGACATGGAACTCTCTGTCGAATATCATTTATCAAATTACAATGATTAGAGTTTTATAATATAAAATTAGAGGTTTGGTATTACTAGGGTGTGAACCTTTTGAACTGAATTATACCATGAAGCATATTCGATTTACCGAAGACGGTAAAATGGAATCGATGAGAATTTCGGTAAATTCGATTAAAATCATTGACCGCATACCGGTGAACGAATAAGCGCACGAAATTGTATTCCCTGGACAGTAAACGCTTGATATCACAGATGTTTGCTGTGTGAAGTTATGACTACTTTCCAATCGATAAGACCCATAAACTAAGGTCGACCCGGTTCGAACACAACAACATACATTACAGATAGGGTTTAGGTGAAGCAGTGCGCATCAACATCAGTTTAGTTCGCTCTCGAAGCGAGAGTGGTATGTTTTTCTGGTGTGAACGTCGTTTGTCTTACCTGTGTTGAATGTTCCACAAATATTCCAACTTCTAACGCCACGTTTCCTCCCGTTTCCTCCACGTCGCGCAGGTTGAGAGCACGAGCACTCTCGACTCCATTCACTGGCGAGCTGCTAAAGGCTTTACAATTAAATTAAACCTCAACGGAGAATTATATGTAAGTACTCTGGGTATTTTCGCCACTCCTATCATCTTTCCTTGCCCACCACGCCTCTCAAGAGCCCGAAAAGAAAATCGTTTCAAAATTCAACCTGCACGCACTTTGTGAACACGTTTTTTGTCGAGGCTACATATTGGGCACCCAGAATTGCGGGTCGCCTGTCTTAAAAGGCTTCCCACTGGTTTTCGGGCGCCCAAACTATAGCCAAAAGTGTTCGGGTGTTTTCCGAGGTGGTCGCATGATGTTACGTTCAATGTTCCGTCATCGTCGTCGTCGTCGTCGCTTCGTCCCAAATATCGGTGACACAACTTAGCATGTAGGATCTGTCGTTGGCACTATTAATGGAGTTCGTTTATTTCACAGTATTTAGTTGTCATTTCGATCAAACGAATGCAATTAAATCAGCCAAGTATTAAAATGCATCCGAGTACGGTAAATACGTATAACAAGACCCCTACTATATTTTATAATTCACATATTACACATATTTTTTGGTTATTTCTCGATTTTGGGTAACCCAAATGCTCTCGGTAGACTCATCCCCCTCTCATTACATCAAATTATTGTTTTGGTTTTTGTATCAATCGCGTGGATTGCTCTCCTAACCCAACACCCATCCTAAACTCAATCGCCTAACCCATCACTCGAAACCACCCCCTCATCTACTCTATTTGTGTTAGAACTCCCACCCACCCGAACCATCACCCGATTGTCTGCCCCAAGTCCGATCTCGACTAACAGTCACTTTACCGTGTGCGTATCTCCAAACCGTTTCTCCGTCTCTATTCCCCCCGAACCAACGAACCGCAGTCACGTTCAAAATGTCTACCGCCAATTGTGGAACCTTTGCTACCCCGGCATGCCGACCCGATAACGCTCGCTGCGAGCTCCTGCGACGAAGCCGCGAGAAGTTCGACAGCATCGACGGAATTTTTGCCTACCAGCCACTTCTGTGGCCCAGCGTCCGACCTGGAGCTGGACGCGATTGTGCGTTACCTGGAGGAGCAGCAGCCGCAGGACTTCTTCCGGCCCCACCTCGACACACCGCTGGCAGTCGGAACGACGACGGAGACTACGATGGTCCGCCACCAAGCGTCGGCGACTTTGGCGGCGACGGCGCCGCCGGCGGCGGACGTGGCCGGACGGGCCGCCGCACGGGAGCGTCCGAAATTCGCGCGGATGTTCGATCCATTCCACGTGCCGCCCGATTCAAGTGAGCGGGAGCTGCACACACCAGTTATATGTGAGTGTGGGCATTGGGTATTTCTCGTATGATTTGTCTGACGTCGATATTATTTGTTTACGACATTCTCGGTGTAACGAGCTCTAAGCAGCAAAGGGCGTCAAATGTTTCCTCTTCGGAGCGCTTTGCTATCCACATGGCATCTTTGATTCTTTTTATATACCTGTAATAGGATGTGCAAAACCGGCTAAAAGTACCATTTTACAACCGGTTTTGGCAATCTTGGTGATTTCGGTCAATTGTGGAGATACAAATTTAATGGAAACCGGTTATTATAATGCTGTGAATCCGGTAAATTCGGTAAATCTCGCTCTAGTCGTGCATTGATCCGTTTATTTGGAATCGGTGAGAATGGCGGTTCATTCGATTAACCAGTTAACCGGTAATTGCACTCCCTAACCCGTAATGACATGTTGTGCCAAACAATAATTATTATGACCGCGACCGCGCTGCTTTCAGCTGGAGACCTATAAATAGACTCACTGCGCGTGCAGTCGTTTGAAAAATGTGCCGTGTCATTTGTGCGGCTCCGATGAGTAATCGTGAATGCCACCTAAGCCTAAAGCCGCGACGAGTTTCACTCACCTTGCGATCGCGTCGGCTGTCGCTGCTGCACGCAGGTACTCGAAACTCGAGCACGCATTCCCCCCACCCGACCACCCCAAACCCAAACCGAACTCGCGAGCTGCGCGTCTGCGCTGCTGGAGTCCATCGTGTTGTGAAATTCGAAAACACACACGGTCGCACACAAGAGCGTCATAGAGAAGAGCGTCATAGGCACGCAGCACAGACGCCGTGCTCGCCAATCGGCCGCAGCAAATGGAAACGACCGATGACGATATTTTCGTGTTCGGTCAGCCGAGTGCCGACGCCGACTGGCCCACTCTCGCGAAGAGCTAACGATTGTGAATATATTACTCTGCATTTCGTGCTTCGGAAGAGCGACGGCTCGCGTGCAACATCGTTTTATTGAATGAAAGCGACAAGCGACCGCGCGCGTCCGACCTAGCGAGAGGCGAGAGTGTAGTAAATTGAACAGACACCGAGAGAGGAGCAGAGCTCACGTGCGACGCGTCGCTCAGCTGTGTTTTGACTGTGCGCTGTGCGCGCCATACTGTTGTGAAATAAGCCGTTTGCCACATGCAAATACTCGAATATAAATAATTGTATATACAACAAATGTATATGATCGATGTACTGGGATCATACCTAAGATATTGCAAACTTGTAGAGTCAATATGAAAAAGATTCTAACAAGGGCAGAGTACGGAGTTGATGAAAGCAATCAAAGTGTACCTTTCAGGGTAGAAAATAGTTGCAAAATGAAGATATTAGTGTGTCCGGATTCTTGCCAATGGAACCTGTGGCGGAAATCAATGAGCAGTCCAAGATTTAGTTTTTGTATGGAAATTTCGAAATATGGCATCTTTGACTGAGAGAGCACTCAAGACTAAACTGTCATATATTTTTCTCATCGCCCGCACCCTCTATAATTCTGCATCAACAGATTGTCCAATGTCCATACTGCACCTAAACTCAAACCTCAATTGCTCATCCTTTCGCTACAAAATTCACAAATTCACTCAGGATTTTCATGCAGTGTTGTAGAGAGGGTCCGTGCGCATAAATTCTGCCACAAGTGGCAAGAATCCTGACACGTATATCTTCATTTCACATCTAGTTTCAACCATGAGAGGCACTCTTTTATTGCTTCCATTAAATCCGTACTCTTCCCTCGTAAGTCGATTTTCTAGTACAAATCGCCACTTTGGAAAATGTACGGTAATTGTTGTATCCGTTCATTTGCTCAACGGTTCACCAACAGGAGACGAAGAGACGATTTATATTTGGTTTAAAACGCATGCACATGCACATACAGACATGCATGAAATCGATGAGCCTCGCCCTTACAGAGCACCGCTTAGACTTTCATCCATTCAATCGAATATGCGACTTGTTGCATGGTTCGGAGGATTGACTATTCTTCGAGACAACAGTCTAAAAATTGGTCAAGTAAATGTATTATGTAGTGATTAGCGAAACTACGACTAGATGCGATGCGCCAGCACTTCGCCAGGTGCGAGCTGTTGATGTTGATTCTTGTCAACATGTAGCAATCTCAAAGGTATGAGGTATGATCCCAGTATGCATGTGTTGTGAGTATGACACTACTTTCATACACGCTATTATTAACATTCGCTGCATGCGCACGGCACACGCCGTGCAGATTGAAATCGTTTCTGGGAATTCCCCCAGCTTGTTTGTGTGTGCACATATTTAGCACACAGTAGATGCTCATACATGAATACATTACATTCACATAGTACAGCATGAGCTCGTGCGACTACGGGCGCATGCTGGCACATATAGTACACACGAATGTCTCTGTTTTTGCTCGCACAGCGAAAACAAACGTCGTTGCCAGCAGTTTATTTCGGCGAGTTCCCCCCATCCATATGCGTTCTGCACGCATACACGTCCGTGGCCGAAACATGTTCGATCATGTTCTACAGGCGAACACCGGCACTCGCGCGAACACACACACGTGGAAGCCAACACAAATCGCGTGCTCGATGGCATGGCAAAGCATCGCGCTCTCGCCATTCGTTCGACAGCGCAAAGAACTGCGTTGCGACGCGAAAACGCCGCCCGGCATTCCGCGCCGCTCGCGCCGCTCGCGCTGCTCGCACATGCACCCAAACCCAAACAACAACAAACATGTTGGGGCAGCTGCTGCTGGGGGGCAGCGGCAGCAAGCGCCAAGCGCGCTCTCTCGCTTGGCGCTTGGCGCTCGCGAGTATCGCTGCATGTGTGCGCCGGTCGGCGGTCGCGTTATCTATAAAAGCTTGCCAATGCGATGCGCCAGCACTATTCAAGCATCGGCCATCCGCAGCGACGGACGTGTTTGGGTTTTGGGCATCAGCGCGCATCATTCCTCGCTCGCACCTGCACCGCCCACGGCAACACGTAATCAAACGTTGAGAATCCGCATTCGCAAACGCACATCGATCACGATTGACACACGGATCGTTCGAACGGATTCAACGCCTAGGCAGCCTCAGCCGATAAACCTACTCCGATATAGAATACATACACGGAAGAGGTACGTGCGAGAGTGTGTGTGTGAGTGTGTCATCCTAGCAATAATGCCCACACATGCACACAGACGAGCGCACCAGCTCAAGCGATGGAATTTACGAAGATATTCGTGTGCGTGTTAATGACGCGACATCAGATACAAAACACTGGCCGACAAGGGAAGAGTGAGCACGCAGATGATGGAAGATGGAAGTAACCGAATTGTCAGTGGTCAAGTGTGGCAGAAGTTACGAGTTACGAGCAGTCTAATAATGAGATTCTGAACGAGATAATCGAAATATGACTCAATAATAAACTGCTCTGAACATTCCGTCACAAAGTCACTGTTTGATTGTTTCCATCAACTACGTACTCTTCCCTTGTGAGCTCGAGAATGTTTGGTTCTAAATTCCCATACTTGAATGTTGTGTCAATTGTTGTGTGTGCGCTGATGGCTTGCATGACGATTGGTATGATATACTCTACTACATATTTACTTTACGTACTACGACGCCCGTTACAATCGTGTATCGTGTCGTTGTGTTTGTGGTATGTGTATGTAATTCGTGCACGCGCGCGTCTGCGCTGCTATATCATGTTCGAACATGATTCAGAGTCGCGACGCCGCGGCGCGCGAATAGCACCACACATACGACACACGCACGCACTCGCCATTCATGCAATTATTACAAGCCAGCCAGAAAAGCTCGCTCTCTCGTTTCTGGCTGGTCTCGCTCCAACCCAAACAAACGCAAACACTTTGCACGCACACATTTCATTCGCATTCGATGTTCGAACGTTGAACGTATCGGAAACGTATTTATACTTACCAAACCGGCATTCTTCCTCCACACGCACAGGCTCCACGGAACCAGATTTCAATGCGAATGCCACAACCACCACCATCCAACACACGAATAGCCCGATTCCATCTCAACATTCAGCAGTAGCATCAGCAAACGCAGCAGCAGCCGCAGCAGCAGAAGCAGATCTGACGCAGCAGCAGCAGCAGCAGCCCCAGCAGCCGCACTTCGCCCATCAGTGGGCACCTGCAGCAGCAGCCGGAGCCGCCGGAACCGTTCCGTCGGCCGTCCACGTTTCGTCGCAACCGTTTGAGTTCTTCGCCCCCACCAGCAGCACCATCATTCCGCAGCAGCAGCAGCAGCAGCACCAGTTCCAATTCACCAACGTCCAGCAGTTCATCAACACCACTCCTCCTCCCACCACCACCACCACCAACCAGTTCGCCGCAGCGCATCCGATCGACGACACCATCGACGAAATGATGTGCTCCATCTTCAAGCAGCAACCGTCCGGCACCGGTGTCGCCACCACCAGCAACGTCGTCATCGGCGAAGCCTCGCCGCTCGCCATCAGCGCCGACGAGCAGTCCTTCATCTACACCGCCTGCACCGGCGCCAGTCAGCCCATCAAAATGTCGCAGGACTTTGCCGACGGCTGCTCCATCTTCGACGAGGTGCAGCAGATCGTCGACCAGCCGCAGTTCTATCACTACGGCAACGGCAGCAGCAGCTCGCCGCCAATCAAGACGGACGACCGCCTGGCCATCAGCTTCCACTTTGGCGAGTTGTCCGCCGCGATCGCCGATCCGTTCGGCGGCTTCGAGTCGAGGCTCGCGCAGCTCGCGCCTGCTGCGGATTCGGAGGCGATATGCGAGGCACTCGGCGCTGTCGACAACTTTGACGACGTGATGATGGGCGCCGGCATTGGCGTCGATGGCGGCGCCACCACCGACAAAGTGTTCAAGTTCGACACGCAGACGAGCGTCGAGGAGCCGTTCGACTATGAGACACTGCTGTCGCCGGCATCGGCGAAGGCCACGTCACAGCATCATCACCGCCATCAGAATGACGATGACGAGTCGAGTCGGTGTACGATGAGCAGCACAGCGAAAACGGAACTGGACGAAGAGGAGGACGAGCAGGACGATGTGGAGGTGGACGGAGAAGATCTGCAGAACCATCAGCACCAGCATCACGACGCATGGGCCAACAGTGAGATCGAGCTGGCCGACCACAACTATCACAATGCGACGCCGCAACGCTATCGCGAGCAATTGCACAGCGACAGCGAGAGCGGCGATCTGGTTGCGATCAACACACTGAAGCACTGCAAGCGGAAACTGCAACTGGACGACGACGACGAGGACGACGACGAACACGAGAAGGACGAGCACACTGAAGACGAGAGGACGACATCATCAACAATAGCCGCCACCACCAGCAACATTGTAGAACAACTACAGACCGTCGTGAAACTAGAACCGACGAACACGATACACAATCAACAGCAGCAGCAGCACAGAATGCGAGTGCCGGCGCTGCGACTGAACCTCAGCGGCCACTTGGCGGCCAAGTGCAAACCGATGGCCGTCGATACGCCCGAGATCACCGAGGCGATTCTGGCGATGGAGGAGAGCAGCCGGGTGAACGACTTTGATCTGATCCGGTTCATCACTTCGTCACAGGTGCGTACAAATGGATAGAGGATGTGTGTGTGGCGTGGGTTATTTTGCGTGTGTGAGATTATTATCAATAACGTGACTTACAGAATGCGCCAATCAACTCGGGCGATGACGAGCGATTTTCAATATTTGAGTTCCTTGTCGCTTCTTATTCCAAGCTATGACGTGATAATGGTGATTAGAATGGCACAGTATTTTCGATACGAAAAGATAAGTAACTTACTGATAAGATGTCCCGATAAGGTGTAGTATCACAATCATATCCACGATCAATAATGCTGAAAAACACACAAAATTCGCGTGCGCGCGAACGTTGTCGTCTCTAGTGTATGTAAAGTGCGTAATTATTGCGTCTTACGAAAATCGGCGTCGCGAACTTGCTCTCAGAGTCGGCGTGCGTTTGAACGTTCTCGAATCGGTTTTCGTGCGCCGTCACGAACCCAAACAAGCACACACATACGCGCGCAAGCGCTCATCAGCTGTTGTTGGATTGGGTGGTGGTGGGGAGAAACGACGTCGCGTCTGCGCTTTTTCCACCCAGCTATTTCGTCATCGTATTATTCCGTCGTCGTCGCGCTTTGTATCGTAGTACTCGAAGCGTCGCGAATTTCACAACGTTGCACAATCTGCCACCACCACGTCACGCATGTACGTATGTGTGTGTTGACTCAGTTCGATAGCGCCAACCGGAACCAGCGCGCGCTCGCTTGCGAACCAACGAGCTGAGGACTCGCCGATCGGATCGTCACTCACAGCGTGCTCGTCGTTGGGTTTGAATCGGATTTTCGCGCGCGTTTTCAATTTTCTTTTAGACTTTGTCCATCTGTCGGTCTGACCGTGGTCACGATTTAACCGTTTTTTTCCGCCCGCCTGCCTGTCACACCCGCTTCGTCAACAATTCTGGGCAGAATGCTTTCGACTCGCATCATCATGCACACATCGTTCAGCAACCTGTTCCCCAAAGCAACATCGGTTAGTCGTTTTTTCGTGTATGGTGAACCTAGAACATATTGCAGGCTGCTTGCTGGAGGATTATCGTTGCAACTAGTTTGTGACGAAATCGCTGCGTGCCGAGCAGGAACGTAGCTGCCATGGCTTATCCATTTAATTAATTTACTATTTATTATGAACATTCCGTGAAATATTACTTATATGTACATTTTTCTCAATTTTCTCGAGAAAAAAAACCGTTGGCTCTTCGGCCCAACATATCAATTGTGTTTGATTGCATAATAACTCGGAACAGTTGAGATAAATTGCATAAGAAACTCTGGAATACACTCCAGAGCGTCATCATTTCAAATTTTGAATACATTTTTCATCATTTTCCAACAACAACCTCGATGGCTCTTCGGGCAAACAGTCTATTGAGCACAAGTGCGACTGCATAACCTGTTCGAACTTGTTACCTATTTCACATTTATGCGTCATAGTTGTGTGTGTGTGTTCGAATCATTTTTGTTTCATCAGCCCCTCCTCTGGGGTATGTCGGGCTAGCTACGGGCCTGGAGCGCCGACGTGTTGTTTCACCACTTGAATGCATTTTGCGTTGTCGTATGATGCGTAAACTAACCATATTTGTTTCCATCTTTCTCTTCTCCACAGGACTATAACACCAGCAATCTCGTGACGGATGCGGATGACATGGGCGACATTCCGGCGACCACCACCACCACCACCGAAGACTTCCTCCTCGATCCGCCCAAGCCCGTGGCCACCATGATGACGATGATGATGATGCAAACGGCATCCACTTCGTCGCAATCATCCGCTGCCCAACATCTGCGGCCCAGCGGCAGCGACAGCACCGCCACCTACTTCAACTTTGACTCGCCGCCGCCGGCGAAGCGATCGCGCCTCGCTGCCGTCGACTTTGATCCGGACTGCAGCAATGCCTCGTCGACCGTTTCGTCGCTGGCCGCCGCCTCGGTGGCGTCCGTGTCGTCGGCCGCCTCGGCCACCAGCAGCCTGGACGTTCCGTCGACGGTGCTGTCGCCCTCGATGATGAACGGCAGCAGCAGCGGCAGCAGCAGCCGAATCTCGGCATCGACGTCGACTTCTGCCCCTGCTTCGGCTGCCACCGGCGCCACTGCTCCGGCGGCGCCCAAGCGGCGCGGCCGCCCGCCAAAGGCGCACTCCACCCCCATTTCGCCGACGCAGCTGCGCAACATGTCCGAGTCGGATGCGCGCTACTTCCAGATGCGCGACAAGAACAACGAGGCGTCGCGCCGATCGCGACTGAATCGCAAGGATCGCGAGCACAATTTCGCGGAGGAGGCGGCCGAGTTGGAGGCGGCCCACAGGCGGCTGGTGGCGCGTGAGCAGCAGTTGGAGAGGGCGTGCACGCGCTGGAAGGAGCGCGTGCTGCAGCTGGCCACGGTTTGAGGAGGAGGAGGAGGAGGAGGCCAGAGGTGATTGAAGATTACATAAGTTACTGCATTGATAACACACACACACAATTACTATACAATAATGGTCCCATATGTTTAGGGCTCTTTGTCAGCCACATCACATACGATACTTGTATGCGCATACACCAACCCTGTTTTTAGCGAGTAAGGCAACGCAGTTTCAATTGCAAATATATATTATGTTGTAATTTTTGTATAACTATTTCGATTTTGGAACGTAATTTTGGATGTTACACTACGTTTCAGCATATAAACTATTGAGAAAAGCAAACAAACAAACAATTTTATTTCGCAATGTGTTTATGGGTTATTTAGTCATAATTACTTGTGTGTTGTGTCGTCGAAATTTAATAATTATAACCAATAAAAACAAACTAATAAACACCCCGGCACAGAAATTTCACCATGTGTTGCTCACACACGTACGCATTTCGAGTTTCTTTGTGAGTTGACGCTTAGAGTAAGCAGGTACGCATCAGGTACGAGGAAAAATCGGAAAGTTCCCGTCATTTATATTTATATTTGAGTTTGATATATTGAACGTTCCCGCTAGAATTAAATCGAACAAAATAATGACAAATTACAAATCGTATAATGTTTGTGTGCATTCGGCGTCATAGAATATACAGGCTACAGGCATATAATACCCGAAGTCCTAATAGTTCGCACACCTTGAAAAAAAAATTCGGATGCTTCGATATAAGAATTTAAAATTCTTTAATTCTTTCTTAATAAGTTTTAAACATATTCCGAAATTGTAACCACGTTTTGTATGGCATTTTTAATTTCGATGCAGTTTGGTTGTGTGTATCGTATACAAGGAGAAATTTTGTTTTTTGAATATAATATATTTACACTTGCAC
>JANTBZ010101749.1:0-17174 GCA_024741255.1 Exechia fusca | reverse complement strand
TAAAATAATAATGATATATTTAAATTATGCAAAAAAACTAGTGAGAAAAGTCTTATCTTTGGCTGACCACACTCTAAACATGGCCTCTTTGTTTTTGAACGAAGAAATCGTCGAACGAACTAGCATACAAGCAAATGACGAGAATTTGTAGACAATTTTATTCTCATTCTTTCTAGTATTCTCTCATTGTTCTAAGTCAATCCAGTGAAAAGTTATGTAGTTCAAGTTTATATCGAGGACGAAATACGTATGCATACTTTTTGTATGGTGATAAATGTTCGAGTTCACTCCTTCACAGCATTGACTTAAAACAATAAGTAAACACTAAAATGAACGAGAATAAAAATTCTAGTCATTCGATTTTATTGCCTGTAATTGCTTGCATGCTTGCATGCTAATTATCTCAGTTTGCCCTCTAAACGTGGCCTCAAACGTAGTAAATTCGACTTGTTCGCATTGCTTAAATCTACTAATTTGGGTAGTAGTACAGTACGATCGTTCCATACACATTCGGCATTCGCCGTTTGTGTACCAACACAAATAACACTGTGCATAAAAAGCGCAAAAACGCATACCTGATACACACAAAAACCAAATGCAGAGTGCGCACGCGCATTCACATCGTCGCATTTGCAAATACCACGTGTGTGCATTTTAACGAATGGCTAAAGCTTGCGCATTCGGTGCACACATCAGCATTATGATGCGTGTATTCCGCTGATTGACCTGTTGTGCGTGTGTTCTGCTCGCTGAGTGCCCATCATATTTGAAATCGTCGTCGTCGTCGACCTCGCTCGCTTCGTCGTCTCTCTCCGCCTAATAGAGTCGTTAAGCGATTCTTACGCGGGTGCTCCCGTTCGGACTGGCGGCACACGCACTGCACGCACACGCACGCACGCGAACGGCACACACAAGCTCGCACGCACACGCACGCACGCAAACAGACGGGGCACTTGTGTCGGTCAGCCGGACTCCAGACTCAACACAGGCAGGCACACGCATGCTGCTGCACAATCACAGGTGCATCATCTCCGCTTTCGATGAGAGTTGCGCGCCCGCACAGACTCCGACCGCCGCCGCTACCGCCGCTCGTCCTCGAGCTGTCAAGCGATTGTGCAATTTATTTAATGGTTTATTAAAAATAATTGAATCCAGTTAGAGGGCCGACGTTGCGTCTACGCCAGGGGGGTCTGGACGTGATATGTAGTACATATGTGAGAGATAATCCTGCGTAAACGGCCAAGACCGCCGCGCGCGGCTTCGGGCGGAATGTGAGTGTGTGCGGCGCGTTGTTAAATAGTGATTTGTTGGCGTGTGCCTCCTGCGAACTAATGAGATCAATGCAGCGAACACGAAGTATATATTTGCATAATACGCGCATCGGTCGTCAGTCGGTACTTTGGGGATGCATGGGTATACAGTTGCGGCCAGAGAATTAGATGAAATCGCAAAACTGATTGTTAGACAGGTAGAAGATGGAGCCAGAATATCATTTTATTCAAATGCCGGAATATTTTGTCTACACTGCATAAGGCTATTGCAAAAAAGTTATGATGAAAAATGTTAACCACGCTGGCCTCTCAATTGAATTTATAAGTGAACATTCACAATAATTGATCGGACAGAAAATAAAAGGCAGAATCAGAATGGTTTCTCGGTGGAAAAAGACTCCAAGTAGTGTTTTCCCATATGTTTTTGGATGCTCCTCAACTGCTATCACCTTTCGCCATATTTTCGGCATACTTTGCACCAATTTAAAAGAAAATTCATCTGGACGGCTCTACCATATTCCTCATTCGTTTTGGAAGAGTGCAGCCCGAGATTCAAATGTACGGCCCTATAATATACGCTGATGGTTGGGCAATACATTCTCAATCGGGTTTAGGTCTGACTATCAAGATGGCCTTTCCATAAATCCGACGGTAGTCTCCTGAATGTGTTTTTATCTGTTTTGCAGTGTGCTTCGGACCGCTGTTGTGCTGTAGCATAATGTCGACCTGCATTTTTCATTTGTCTATGACAGCATCTGCATCTCCAGGATATCATCATTATTTTGGTGCGTTTTCGAAGCGTCGTGTTGGGTCATTGGTACTGAATGATTGGCGAATGGAAACGAATCTGCACATTGATATCCTTGAGACGCAGATGCTGCCATAGCCAAACGGAAAATGCACAACGGAAATATGCTGCATCTAATTCTCTGGCCGCAACTGTATGTGTGTGTGTGCGTGTTCGCGTGTGGCCGGCGCTGCCAAACTGCGCATTAGAGCATAGTAAACATTTTAGAGGTCGACCTGAGCGTGGCGTTGCCGGTCGGCATCGCGGTCGGCACAATCCAATTATGGTGGCCACATCAAAAAGGTTTTCGACGCTCTGCGCTGCGCTCCGCCGCCAGCCTGCGACCGTTTTCGTCACTTTGCGGTCGCGCGCGGCGGCGTGTGAGATTCGCGCGCTATGTCAGGCGGCGTCTGGCGATCGTCACCGTCGAACGACGACGACACCGTCGACCGATTCCGTAGTGCGAATCCGCCGAACACGCGCATACGCGGTTTTATTGCATAATCGAGCCATCACACGGCGGGCATCACGACGGCCGCGATTTATTATATGTGTCTGTGTCTGTGTGTGTTGTTTGCGGTGGCGCGGATCAATTTGATTTGATTGGATTGGCTCCGCGCGATCTCTCATATGGACGCATGTTCGGAATGCATATGCTGCACTCGTGTTTCTTCGTGTATCTGCGCGCGCGCGCTGTTTGCGTTGTATGTTTGCCATGTTTATTGGCGCGCAGAGCCCTCTAAACGACGACGATCGATGAGTGTGCACAAATTCGTACGTGGTCCGGTCGGTTGTCGGTTGGAGTGTGAATAATATATATTCGAAGTGCATTCGCGCGTGTCGGAGCAGATGCCCGGCATCGTCGTGCCGCATCGTTGATTCACGCATCGATTGAACATAATATTCACACCTGTGTAAATAATCCATCATGCCGCAGACGATGGCTGCTGCGGCGCATGCGACATCAACATCGACAAAGCAGAAACCGACCGGTGATCGCCGCCGCCGCAGAAAAAGGGCGGAGCATATCGCCGTATATGTGCATGTTTACACGACGAGCACTGTGATTGCTCACCGAAACCAGTATTGTACCTTGGAATGCGTGCATACGGCGGGCGACCAACCAACATCGCTCGGTCGCTCGCGCGCACACTGTAAAGATGTAACAAATGAAAAGCCACCAACGCGCGTCGCATAGGTATGCTGCTTGCTGCTGCGAAGAGCACGCACGCACATTGAACGATCGCGTAACGTGTGCCGTAACGTAGACGTACGATGGGTGAACGATCGTCAAAATCATAAGTTGACCGCGCGCGTAAGTAGTTGAGTGATCGCATCTCGATCTTGTATTTAAACGCCAGAAACCGACATCGAGAATATATTGCCAGGACCGCACGCATAGTTCGTAGCACATGCACACTCCCATATAAACACCGTTTAATTATCGTATGTGTGTGAATGTGCCGCTGATCAATAAACTGGGTGTTTTATGGCACATTATGAAGCACCTTCATCTGCATTTTAGCATAACTGCTTACCGACTAAGCGGCTGCCGAACCATCAATCGAGGAGTCATCTGCATTACAGAAATATGCGCAAAGTTTATAACTTGATTTCAGAATTACGTTTCACTGTGCATTATCATCCGGGGTACAAATGGCCAATATGAAAGTGTGGTCATTCATTTTCTTCGGCTGCGGCAGAATCCAAATAACACTTCACCAATACATGTTTGCCTCTAGTTGGTCCTTATCCCATCAGAAAACAGTGCAAGGACATGAGATTCAAATTTTTCCATATGTTCGCAATGACAAAAGTTACTTCAATCAAATTGAAATATCCAACGAACCAAAAATACTATTAGATGTCAACTTTTGTTTCGTATCTCTGGTTATAAACAATATAATAAACATGTTTGTAGCGCTCTATTATATGAACGATACGAATTTTTCAGCCCAACTGTTATATTATATCGAATCATATAATTGATTCTATAAACGAATAAATAGATGCAACCCTACAGTACAGCACATTATTAATTAATAATTTGTACATGTAACAGACGGGCTGGAAAATTCGTATCGTTTGATAGTAGGACACATATTTCTGATAACATTATTTGTCAATAATCAACATTGTTTCATTGTAGGACGATATATTAAATTTGACATCGATAGGACTTTTGGTTCGTTCGATATTTAAATTTGATTGAAGCAACTTTTGTTATTGCGAAGAAATTGGTATCGGCGTATTTCTTGTCCTTGTTTAAGCACTGTTTTCTAATGGAACAAATTGCGGCAAAATCCAAAACATGAACAGAAAAGGTTATCTCGGTTTTGACCGGTTTTGACCCAGCAAAAAAATATTCGGGATATATTTTCCGTACTGGTCATTCGGACACCAAAGTTGATGCGCACTCTAGACGCCCAAATTTCGCAATTACCGACGAACAAATAACAAAAAGCCACAAACAAATTTCGGAAGATAGGAAAGAAAGGTTGGTGGATATTTCTGATACGCTAGAGAAACAAATGTTTGGACATTTCTGAGATATGTTCTTGGTCATGCGAAAGCTCTTAGTAAAATGTCTGCCGCGCGAAAATTCGACGAAATGGCTATGAATTGTAGCCCCATTACGGTATTATCCGGATTTGACCCTTAGTGAATATTTTATGTCTTCAGACCTCTAAATAATGATCGCTGGGTAGAGCTTTAGCACCGATGAAAAAGTTATCGCAGAAAAAGATAAAGCTAAAAAGTTAAAGTCTTATACGAAAGGCATAGAAAAGTTGTAAGATCGTCATTTTCGATGTTTCGTCTTTCAAAATGTGTGTTTTACTACCAATCGATACGAATTTTCCAGCCCTACTGTTATGTCTCTTCAATGTTTTCTCCACATAAAATTGATCGGGCTGTGTTCTAAACATTGCATAAACCTATTTTAATGATATATTTTTCAAAAAAGTCTCATGTATTCAACATAGAGAAGCCATGCAAAACTTGCCCCCCCCATGTATTTGTTTGATATTTGTTTAGATTTCCTGGTGAATATTCATTTCACGGTGGAACAAAACTGATTCGGGATTACAGATAAATTTGACTTCGGAGCCAATCTTTCGATTATTTTCTACATCAATCGTTTGTGATTCCTACCATATTAATGGGAGATGATTTGCAGTAGCAAACACACCAAAAACATATATAGGGCTATAACTGTTGTATTCAAGGCCCTAACGAAACTGAATCTATATCGGTAGGAAACGTCCTATGGAATGTACACAATATCCGAAATTCAGTCGAATATCTTCATTTTTAAGGCCCGAAATGAGCGATGCAAAACATGCCCCACCCTGCCATTTCTTCATTGCCCAACTTGTATCTACAATTATTCTGCATTGGTTTATTGGTTTATTCAAAAGAAATATTAACAACACGAATCCTCTACCTATCCCGTCCCATAACCCGCATTCGACGACCACTTGTCCTTCGTTCCCACCATCGATTTATCGGACTGATCGCGCAAAAATCTCAATCCCGCCTCGATCGAGCTCTCCAAATTTCCCGTATTCGGTCGCTTAGGCTTACTACCACTACCGCTCGCCGGACCGTAGTACTCCATCGTTGGCGGCGGTGCAAACTCCGGATTCCTAGGCGCCGCATCTCCGGGCGGCGCAATATTGTAGTCCACATCATCGGAGTCCTCGTCCGCTCCAACCGCAGCCGCATTTTGTACATTTCGTCGCACAAACGGTTTGTTGAATCGCGCTTGCGCTGGGTCGACATTTGCCGGCGACACTGGTGGCGGATTGGTCGCCTCCATCGGGGCCGCCATCGCTGCTGCCGTCGGCGGCGGCGCTTTCCTCTTCGTCGTGCTGCGCGACTGGAATCCTCGAGAGCTTCCGCTTCCGTCCTCCGAATCCAGCGGCAAATCCACAATGGGCGCAAATTCCTCTCGCCGCTCGTTCCGTTGAATCTCGTT
Source organism: Exechia fusca (assembly GCA_024741255.1). Lineage (NCBI taxonomy): Eukaryota > Metazoa > Arthropoda > Insecta > Diptera > Mycetophilidae > Exechia > Exechia fusca. The sequence goes on along the minus strand of JANTBZ010101749.1, from coordinate 11,137 downwards.
CCACTGGCTCTGCGACATTGGCTCCCGTTCCGGTTTGTATGCCCATTCGGTGGGCACTTTTGGGCCCGGTTCTGCATCACTGCCGCCGTCGCTGTCGTCGCCATCGCGCTTACCCGCCGAACTCTTCTCCTTATCGAAGGGTTGTCTGCGCACGCCATCCTTGCCGTGATCCCACGGCCGGATGTGCTGCTCGCGCTCGGCCGCCCGACGTTCCGCCTCCGCCGCGGCCTTGCGTGCGCGTTTCGCCTCGCGTTTGGCCGCCTTGGCCTCGGCAGCCGATTGGGGTTTTTCTGCGACCTGAGCGGGTTCCTGGACAGGGACATCTTCCAGTGGCGGCAGTCCGGCACGGGCGCGCTGCCGGTTCTGGGCGGCGCGCACCCGGTCGGCGATGATGCGCTCGCGGGCGGCGCGCTGGGCGTCGCGCTGGCGCTGCGCGTCCAGCGTTTGTTGGCGCTGGGATTCGAGGTCGCGCTGCTGCTTGGCGCGCTCGGCGTCGTCGGTGGAGAAGGCATAGTAGCCGGTGCCGTGGGAGCGGGCCTCTGGGGGAGGGGGGAATGTGAAATTGTTTGTTGTTGTGAACAAGATGGTTTATTTGTCTGAAATCAGTGAGCGTAATAGATAAATTCGAACTCAACTCAACGTTTGATCATAATTCTTCACAAATTAGCTGTTTACCAGTAGCGATAGTTTAAACCAGTCGTTGCTGTTTGATGGTTTAGGAGGTCATAAATTACACCCTGCATCACTACTGGTGTTACATAGTTTCCATGGGCTTTATTTATCAAATGATCATATAGATAGCAAGATGAAAATTTGACATGCTTCTCGTAAGCATCCAGAAGCGTTTTCCTTTAAGATGAATATAAGCCTCGCATTCCACGACTGACTACAAACGTGTTCTATAAACAAACATTTTATCACAACAAGACTGGCAGAGATGAAAATCGCGAAAAAATAGGTAGAAAGCAGTTGCAAAAAGCTGCTGCCATTTGTAGTGAAATCTGCAGTCCATTTCTTTTGATTTCACTCAAAATGGCAGAGAGGCTCTGACTTGTGGATGCCTGAGTTCGGCGAATACTCAAAATGAAGGGACATGAAAGTTCATGTCACAGCAAAGCAGAAGTCGTAGAGACTACTAAAAGTGAAAGAGGTGCCTCGTTCAACCGTCAGTGGTGCGTTTCTAAGATTAATCATTTTGTACGAACCACTTTGGAAGGTCGAATCAGTGATAGAAAAACAAAATAATAGAATTTCGTTAGAGTGAAGGTCCTACGATGATATGAGCTTGAGAAAGACCATCACATCAACGAAGCCTGTCTCTGAGATTGTGTGGACCTCCATATCGGCAGAAAATCGCTCACGATTGGTGTTTCTGGAGCCTGGGGTAAAGGTTAATGACACGAAGTGTCGATATCAAGCGTTAGATAGATGGTGTATTCGAGGCATTGACACAAAATAAGTTAAATTTCATACCGTTTACATTCATGTGTCACATTAAGCTAATTCCAATAAAGATGGCTGAATCGAATCGTTTCACATCAGAATCATCTCTCATTCTCACACAATGGCGATGGATTTTTGAATTTTGGGTATGTTGGTGATACGGCGTTTGATCAGGCGTTGAAAGACATGAAAGTGTGGACCCTTTTTAAGCAACCCTTCAGCGTGAATAGTCCAAGTTACCGCCAGATTACAAACGGTCAGCGAGCAACTCGATTTCTATCATACTAGTTAGCATAACTAAGGCCAATGGCGGGCAAATCGGAAAGTGTTTATGTATCCTTCAACCATAGACATTCTTAGTTATTTAAAAAAAAATGCTATTAAAATTGCATAATAATATTGATAATACAGTCATTCTACGATGAAACACCAGTAGTTACGCTGGGTGTTTACATCATTGGAAAGGTACTACCTTGATCTTTAACATACAACTATTTTCCAAACAAAATTTCGAAAAAGATATCAGATTTGTTTTGTAATAGCTATTAGAATATGACGGAAAATCCCAATTTTAAACTATCTTGAAATGATGAAATCAGATATTTTTTCTCATCAGAGAAAACTCACATTTTTATTAACGATATCTAATCTAGCTACGGATTTTTCCGAACATTGAAGAGAAGCTCTTGAGAACTCTAACAATTTACTGTTGTTTTTTACTAGTGACGTGACAATTTATCCGATTATTCCTTCTGTTCCCTACTCACCGTCAAACAGCACATTCTGGTAGTGAATCGACTCCTTGTTCGCGTTCTCCATCTCCTGGCGATCCCAGTTGGAGCGCATCTCGTCGGCCTTGGACGATTTCGAGATCATGCTCTGCGTGTCATCTCCGTCGTCATCGTCGCTGGACGAAAGATGTCCGTCGTCATTTGACCCGCCAGTTGCCGGTTCGCCTTTGTTATCGACGTACCAGCGATCCGCAGCCGCAGGAGCGCATGGTTCGACCTGTTCGGAACCGGAAATGTCATTCGTGAATAATAAATGCTAAACATTGCAATATGTTTGTGCGAATCTGCTGCTACTCACAAATGCATGCTCCTGCTTCGTCGATGGCGGCGGAGGTCCAACGGTTTTCGCCAGCTCCCGATCTTTCTCCTTTGCCGCAGCCAAATCCTCTCGCAAACATTTGCGCGTCCGACCCAGACAATCGGTGTACTCCACCCAGCCATTCTCATCCTCATCCTCATCATCATCATCGTCCAAATCGGATGAACTGCTGCTGCTGCTGCTCGCCAATCTGCCGTCTTTGGACGCGTCCTCCTGTTTCTTTCGATTGAACATCACCAGACAGTTCTCGTCCGTGTTCAGGCCGCCGCCCGACCGACTCATCCGGTCGTAGAACTTGCTCTTGGCCTCCAGCACGCTCTTGGATCTCTGCAGCATGGCCGCCTCCTCGTATGTGTCGGCGACCGATGTGGATTTGGAGGCTGGGGCATTTTCGGCTGTTCGGTCCCGCCGCTTGGATTTTGAGGACTTTTTGGTTCTGTTCTTGGGTGCGGCTGCTGCTACTGGTGCGGCTGACTGGTTCTGTTGGACGATTTTGGCTTTGTTGACCTCCTGCGTTTTGCGCAGCAGTTCGGCTTTGAGACTGAGGAGCTGCGACGAAGCGAAGATGGTAATTGTATAATGAAAAGAGATGGTTTATTTGGTGTGGCAGAGTGTGGCCGGACTTACCGAGGACAGATTCACGTCGATCCGTTTGTTAGGGTCGTTCATAGCGATGCCTGCGCGATATTCCTGGTACCTGCGGAAAACACTTGAACCTGATAATGATAAATGATAAGCAAGCAATAAACAAACTGATGAGCGAGGAGCGAATCACTCTACACCGATTTCCGGAAATCTTTCCATAGATTTCCTAAGATTTCCGAAAATGTTTGAAGATTTCCAAAGATTCCTAAGATATCCAGAGATTTTCGACGTCTTTCCAAAGATTTCCTGAGCGTTTTCCGGAGATTGAGATTTGTTCCCCAAAGATTCGCGAAGATTTCCAAAGATTTTCGGTGATTTACAGAAATTTCCACTTGACCTCTGACAAATTGTTCACCGATTTCCAGAGTGATTCGCCCCTCGAAAAAATCAGATGCAGCGTTGCCGTAGCAATAATTCGAATAATCCAATTTTGAAAATCTAGTACGTATTTTTGTGCAATTGAGAGAGAGAGAGAGCCGAGGGGCGAATCACTCTTGTTTGTGGTGTACGCCGATTTCCGGAATACTTAGAGATTTCCAAAAGATTTCCGAAAATTTCCGGAGATTTCCAGAGACTTTGTACCACAAAGATTTCAAAGATTCCCTGAAATTTCCAAAGATTTCCATAGTTTTCCGGAAATTTCCAAATATTTCCAAAATATTTCCGGCGAAGTGTAAACCGAATTCAGAGTGATCCAATATCCACCCCTCGGAGAGAACTAACCATTTTCTGATGAAATTGTAACGATACGATAGGTTGGAAAATCTCTTAAACTTTTTATGGTAGTGGACCGACTCAATACTTGCGTAGAAATTAGAAAATCCCTAAATTTGCATTAATTCATATATTATAAAGTATGTGAAGGTGGAGTAAATTTGTTTGTTATTATTATTGGATATTCAAATGTAAATACGAGTTCTGGAAAAAACCGTCTTTTCTCAATTACACGACATGTATCTGTAAGAAGAAGTCGTATACAATTTTTGTGAACGTACCTGGGCAATCAGAATGATTATAAAGTCACAAACGATCAAAATATTAATAAATAATAATAACATTTTATGATAATTTAGAAACAAATGTATGTTATTTATTCATATGTATCGTTATACACAACATTATGTTTTGGAGAAAACATAAATAGTGTATACAGGCGGGTTCTTGGTTTTGGTCGCGGTGAGGTACAAATCCATGAATTTAACTCTAAAAAATATAAAACAAACTGGATTCTACGAAAATTCATGTTGGACGAATGAATTGATCAATAACGAACGAGTTTAGATCCATGAAAATCTATTGCAGGATAATAAATATATGTAGTTATAATCATATTCTAATGAAGGTATGAGAAAATCATTTCATTTTCGAAGTTTCAATCAAGTAACTAACATTGATAAATATTAATTTTTGAAGAGTACATTTTTAAGGGTGTATATTAATTCATTATTAGTATTTGTAACAGTATATTATGTAATATAGAGGTACTATTTATATTTAAAAAACAATGTAGGTCATTTAACTATTCTAGCTCAATTCGTGCTTGATTGCTCGGCATACCCGTGAGTCTCTCCTTATTTCTAGTCCACTTGTCGTTCTATTATTCATCCTGCGTCCGGATATCAGCAGACATGCAACCTGTAGGAAGATATTGATACCACAACATTAGCCATAATTAAAATGGATTGTAATATTTTTTTTTTTTTTTTCATGGGAAGACATGGTTGGAGCTTGGTGCCTTGGCACAAAACCGAGTCCGATAATGGCGGTCCTGGACCGAGACTGTTTGTGAACCCAAAGCCCCTCAACGGGGTATTAATGGATGAATGATGGAATGATGATGTAATAATTTTATATCGTCCACACACAAAACACAATAACACACTCACCGGCAATGTGCGATTGTCCGCATTGAATGACTGTCGGCGATAGAAAACCGACGAACGAGCAGCCTCTGACACAAACTGTCCGAATTTGGCGCCTTTTGTTGGATGACATTCAGCGTTCCATATTAATGAATTGGGGTGCGAGATCGGTAAGAGAGTGCTTCAGAGCAATAGATTTTGAATTCGATTAGTCCTCATCGTCAGACATTCGCTCATCTTTAATGGCGATCGGCTCCAGTTCAATGAAGTTGTGTTGCGATGGTGGATCGGTAGCTAGCGGCAGATAGTTTGTCTGCCAGTTCGTCTCAGCGAATTCCTGGTACATTGATTCATCATCCTGCTCGTGTTTGATGGACAACTCTTCCATCTCGAAGTCGTGAGTTTGCGTCCGTGGTGATGAGTGTTCCGCCTGCTCTTGGATATTCCCGATCAATCGAGTTTTAGTCAATGTATTTTGTTCAAAATTGTTTTGCACCTCATCTCCCGAATTTGATGAATTTATCGGTTCATTCAAATTGGGGTTTTCCGTCACACAGGCCATTATTGGTTTGTCCTTTTTAGAGTTCATATTCGAATATTGCAGACGTTTATGTTTGGTTCTATCCCAATATTGCATCCATTGCGATGCATTTTTCTTGGGGCCGGCACGATTAAGCCTCTCGAGAATGTCAATAAATTCAACTTCATCACATGATTTAAAAAAATGTGGATGTTTATACAAAGCAGTCGCTAGGAGTTGTTTTTGTTCCACACTAACATATCTAGATTTTGAATTTCCAACCATTTGGAATCCACTGGTTGATTGTAGATCATCATCTCCAGATTGTTTGTCATCTTCCACATCCGCTTTCTCGTTCTTTCGCTCTCTATCTTGTAAGTCGCTGTTGACAATGTCCATTGCCATAGCTTGTGGTGATGATGTTAAATGCGTACTATTTTCAGACTGTTTACACATCGGAAATTGATAGGAGCCGTCGGCGTTTGCAACTGCAACCAACGTATTAGCGAGTTGTGTCTTATCGAACCAAATAATTACACCCACTTTTATCATTCGGTTTATCACTCGAGTTGCTTCCTTTGAGCCGGTTCCAAAATATTTGCACAATTTCACCTTGTTAACAATACTATGCCAACTTTGTTGCCACTCAAACAGAGTTTTCTTTATACCCAACTGATTCAGCCTCGAAATGATAGTTGAACAATTACGTTGGCAAACATCTTTATCATGACCCGATCCATCCAAATTCAAATGTTTGTGCATAGAACATATCAATAGTTCCAGTTGTTCACATGAGATTCGCATATCCTTGGAATTGGTTGGATGCTGTGCATCTCTGTTCACAAAATCAATAACCATCGCATCTAGTTCATCAATTTCGTTTCTACAGAATGGCATACCATTATATTTCTTAACGACATGTATCCTTTTATCGATCCAAAGCTGTTGCCAAAATTGAATTGTTCTTTCCGGACCCAATGTATTAAGCTCAGAGTGCAGATGTATCCACGCTTGGTCGCGGGCTTTCTTGTTCTCGTACCATCCGATCGACTGGCTGTTCTCGCACATGCGAGTTATCATCAGTGTATTTTGTTCAACATTCGAATTCAATCTTTGGCATGGACTGGTTGATTCTGAATCATCATTTTCATATTGTCGGTCATCATCGTTTTCTGAATGCTCTGTGTCGTCTTCGGTGTATATCTTTTCGACATTGGTTTTCCGAAATCCAGTATAAAAGTGTGTGCCTCTGTTGGCCATGTCCATAACGATAACATCTAGTTCAGTCATTTCGCTTCTGCAGTATGGTTCTTTTCTATATTTCGTTCTGCAGTTCTTTTTCAGGGTTTTCCAATGACTTTGCCACATTGGCAATGTATTTTCTGGTCCCAATGCGTTGAGCTCCGTGAGTAAACGTATCCAATATTTTTCACGGACCCTTATTCTTTTGGTATAGGTTCTGTCCATCTGACTAATCTCGAAAATGCGAGTAATCAACAATTTCTTTTGAGCGTAATTGTATTTTTGTCCGCTCCTGCTTTCATCATTTTGTTCACTGTCGTCGTTGACGATCGCCATAGTTCCATCAGTTTTACTCGAATCTCTTTGTTTTTCTGTTCTTTTCGCAGTTCGTTGATCACAATCGCGTGTGTCTCTGTTGACCATGTCCATCACCATAACATCTAGTTCATTCATTTCGCTTCTGCAGAATGGTTCGTTTAAATATCTCGTTTTGCAGTTCTTTTTAAGATTTTTTAAATGAATACGCCACATTGGCAATGTATTTTTTGGTCCCAATGCGTTGAGCTCCGTGAGTAAACTTATCCAAGATTTTTCACAGATCCTTTGTCTTGTTGTATAGGATTTTGCCATCTGACTAATCTTGAACATGTGATTTATCAACAATTTCTTTTGTTCGAAATTGTATTTTGGTCCGCACCTGCTTGTATCATTCCGTTCACCGTCGTCGTTGAAGATCGCCATAGATCCATCATTTTCACTCGAATTATTTTGTTCCTTTGTTCCATTACTTGCTGACGACATACCGCTCATTCCATCCTGAAATAAAATACAAATTATACATTACAATTAGTTTAAAAATAATGGTCGAATGCAACGTGTAATGATTAATCCACAATCCACAATTCATATTCAAATACTACATGGGCTGATTAGACTTGAGACTAACATTGAAGGAACAACATTTCTGATAAAGACAACATGGATTATTGATCATAGTCATTTTTAGCTAACCATAAAAAAATCGTATCACGGAACTGTCATCATTTTGTCAGTAATTGAATTTGTTATATCACGCGGATCATATATATCCTGACATATGGAGAAGAAGGTATTTCTAGTTTTGATAAAGCACTGTTTTCTGCTGGGAAAAGTGCCGCTGGATGTCTCTTGTAATGCGGGCTCTGTCACAGACGAAAAATATGTATCACAAGTTTTAGTTTTAATTTAATAATTAAGCCCTTTCGATACGAGGACCCGCTTTTATGAATTGTCTTTTGCTGGAGCGAGTAGCGATTATCAACGCAGCAAAACCAATTTCATGACAATCGGACAAATTACTGGTTTTACTCTAGAGGTCTCTTGGTATGATGACTGATGACTATATATGTTGTTTAGGGCCCGATTTCATGAACATTTTTTTCTAAACCTCATAGAAAACGGTGAAATTAACAATATAACGAAGATAACGAACGTTGTAAAATGTATCGCTTTTGGCTCTAAATATATCGTGTTTTGTCAACTTATTAATGGATCGTTTTATATCGCACATTCCCAGCAAAAGATCGGCCATTCCGTGAGTATGAGACTTAGAATAGCATTATGTGATAAACTGCTCAACATAGTGCTCTATCGAACAACTTTAGACCATTGGAGCCTCAAAGGTACAACGAACATATGCGTGTTAACTTAATGAAAACACTGTATTTGAGGGGGCATTATCGAAAATAATAACTATACCATTGTGATTGTTGAATTCGCCACCTGTTCACTATGTATTGTAGATTGTAGTTCTGTAATCTTATTCCGGACGCCTGCGTTTTCCAGTTTTTCTATATTGAAAATGAATATGATACAAACACGAACACATGAAAATGAAAATCGTTGAATAGAAAAAAAGACAATTCGTTGTTTACATCGAATGCAGTGATACCGTAGAAATAATTCGAATAAGTCATATTTCCCTCCAATTTTTCCCGCGTACACTTATGAAAAATCTAGTACGTATTTTTTGAAAACATCACATGAGAAAATGAGAAATATTATAATATTATTATTCTAATATTGGTGTTAATAATAATTGTTCTTGTTTGATGCGGTTTGATGTCTATATCCGTTATATGGCTTGAAACTGGAAGCTATAATAGCCCGAGGGGCGAATCACTTTGGAAATCGGTGGATACTTCGCCGGATATCATGTGGAAATCTTTGGACATCTTTGGACATTTTCCGAAATCTTTGGAATTCTTTGCAAAAAAAGTCTTTGAAAATCTTCGGAAATCTCCGGAAATCTCTGGAAATCTTTGAAAATGAATGGAAATCTTTGGAAATCGTCGGAATTCTCTGGAAATCTTTGAAAATTTTCAGAAATCTATGGACAGCTTTTGGAAATAAGAGTGATAGCTAAGTCCATTCCATACGGACATATTTCGTCGAAGATATATACAGTTTTATGTCTAGCTAGACCAATAATAAAATACTCTTCAAACTTCCGGGCCTCACTGTACAAATCATTCACAATGGTACCGAATCCCTCAAATGCAGTACTAGAATTGCCAAATGTACACGTTTGTTTATCCAGTTTTGTTTTCGCAATATATGTACACGCATATATAAAATAAGCCACTTTACTTTGTCCGCTGCCTCCGCAGCCTCCACCAATAAATTACGCCCATCACATCATCGATCACCCGTGGCACACACGCACCCGACTGACCTTTGCCACCTGCTGACGACCAGCTGGCGACTTCGTCGCGTGTTCCCACTTCCAAGGCTCGCACCAGCACCAGCGGCATGGTTCGCGTCCTCTTCATCCATCCCGATCTGGGCATCGGCGGAGCGGAGCGCCTCGTCGTCGACGCCGCCATCGCGCTGCAGCAGCGCGGCCACACCGTCAGCTTCCTCACCAACCACCATGACCCCGCCCACTGTTTCGCCGAGACGCGCTCCGGCCAGCTGCCCGTCCAGGTCGTCGGCGATTGGCTGCCGCGCACGCTGTTCGGCCGCTTTGCCGCCGCGTGCGCCTATCTGCGCATGCTGTACGCCTCCGTGTACACGGCCTTCGTGCTGTCGCATCGCGAGCGCATCGATGTGATCTTCTGCGATCTGATCTCGCACGGCATTCCGATACTGCGCTGTGCGCGCCATCAGCCGAAGATCCTGTTCTACTGCCATCATCCGGATCAGTTGCTGACGCAGCGGGGCGGTTGGTTGAAGCGAATGTATCGGCGTCCGTTGGACTGGCTGGAGGAGGTGACGACGGGCAGTGCGGATACGGTGCTGGTGAACAGCAAGTACACGCGGAGAGTGTTCAAGGAGACGTTCCGCAGGTTGTCGATGATGCCGGCGGTGCTGTATCCGTCGCTGGTGACGGCGGCGTTTGATAAGGTGGAGGAGGAGGGAGCTGGAGGTGAGTGTTGGTACTTTCTTACATATTATTGTTCCCATCTGACTTCCAAAGTTTGGATTAGCGTCGTTTTCAGCATTTTTTGTTATTGATATAAATATAGATTCGGATTTATTTCGAACTAGACATGTTCGTTATATTGACATGAGCATAACATTTTATATTATTTTTGCCAGATCTTCAATGCTTGATTCAATATAGATAACGTTATCCGATTTAAGTCAACTATACATTGTTTTGTTCGCTAATTTGTCTATTTTGAGGTGAACAGTTCAATACTTCTTTATCTTGAGAGTCCTTGGCCCAGAGAGAGTTGGTCAGAGTCAAGTGTCAGGTCCAAACTACGCTTTTGCTCCAAAGGAACTCACCATTATTGGTCCAGCAGATTCTGGCAGGATTTTTGAAGTCGTCATTTTTCAAAATTTCAATTGCACATAACTCCGTTTCGGGTCGATCTTCGATTTTAATATAGTGAATATCATTAGTTTATTTCGGAATAGTATGTATAACAAGTGAAAATAATTGTTCACAAATAAAATCATTGAAAAGTCGTAAAATTGCATCTTCTTTATTATCGACTCTACAATCATTTTTCGTGCCGGTTTATCATGGGTTTGGATCGTTGCATTTTTACCTCTCTGGAGATAAAAGTGTTAAACAACAGTAGATTGAAATGTACCTGTAATAAAATAATATATCGACAAAAAATATAGTCGATTCACGCTTATTTTCAAAACCAGAATTTTGTATAAATGTTCGCTAACTACACTAGCGGAAACAATTAAAGGATATATTTTTGGCTGGTTTTTGAAGCGCTGTATCTTCGTTAATAATAGTCGTATCGGAATCGGTCCGAAAGCTACTTCAAGCTTGAAGTTTCTAGTTTCGAGATCTTGTGATAGTTTAATTTTC
>JANTBZ010101638.1:0-17188 GCA_024741255.1 Exechia fusca | reverse complement strand
TGATGTTTGACCAATATTTCAGCACGCGGCATCGGCGAGTGACGCAACCACCAGTACAAAAGGCGGGAACACATAAATTAATTACAATTTTGGTTTGGCCCCGTTGTGGTTGTGGCATTGTGTTTGGTGTGTTCGTGTGTGTTAGTGTGTTTTTGTTAGTGTGTGTATGTGTGTGTGTGTGTCTGTCCGACGTCGACCGTCATCGCTACAAATTTAACCGCTAAACCACCACATATTCATTAATTTTGTGCAACCTTGGTATGTGCGCGAATATACGAGTAGTTATACAGCAACAAGTGAACACAGAACACAGTCTACATACACACACGTCGCCGTCGCACGGACAGTCAAAATACCGAGTGTGCATATCCGCGTGTGGCCCGGCGGCAAGTGCGAACAGCAGCACAAGTGCACAACGCTGACCGAAGAATGACGTGCGCAGTGCGGTGGTGTTGAATGCAAATTGTGCGCTCAGCAACAGCAGCAGCAGTGCAAAGACTTCAAACGCGACGCTCGCGTGCGTCGAGTGCATGCGTTCGAGCGTGCGTTCGTGCGTGCCGAGTGCCGACAACGAGTGTGTGGCGGCCGCTTGCGTTCGGTGGCCGTGGCGACCATGAATTGTGCGACGCTGGTGCGCCAAGAGCGGTACGCAATGGAGCGCAGCGATCACACGCGCCGCACATCGCGCGGCGGACTGGCCGCTTGCCTGCGCGGCGAAACGGACAACGAGTACCTGGACGGCGGCGCCGCCGAGCTGGGCAAAGCGACGACGAGTAGGTGTCTCCCTCGAAGAGAGCGCGTAATTCGCGAGCTCGCTCGCTCGAGCGCATTTTGTGTATGTTTGGTGGATGTGCGAGTGTGTGTGAGTGTGCGTGTGCGTGTTTGGGGTGTTGAAGTACATTAATCTCACACGCGGGTGTGTGTGTGTGTGTGTGTTTGGACATGGACAAACATGCGTTGCACACACTAGCAGTCGGGAGCACTTTATTTTAAACGATGACGATCGCTAGATTTCTTGATGTTCAACACACACAGTACGTACACACACATCAATCGGCATGTAATCGTCTCGCACATGCGCACATGCGAATATCGTCGTAGATCATGTGTGTGTAGTCTGAATATGCATACGGCGGCACCCAGGTTAAATATAAATTGGTTCGGATCGCAAAAATATCTACCAAACTAACACATACAAACGCAAACACGCACACGCGCACTGTGCGATGCGTTGAATATGAGAAATGTTGTCTTGCTCTTCTGGCTCTGTTATTTATGGATTTCACGAATTACATATGGATTCATGTGTGCGCGCACATTCAACGACTGCATTCATTTGCGATGATGCATATTCGGTGTCGCGTCGATGCGGCGTATGGATTTGTAGAGAGTCATATCGGAATAATTTCACACACACACTCACATGCGATTGTGGTTGATATATTCGTAGTACACATCAGCACAAAAATACTTACATGGAAAGTAGGTTATTGCTGTGTGTATATGCGAACAAACACGTGCACACCGCGCAACCAGTTATTGTATTCGGTTTGAATGCACTCTGAGAAGCGCGCGCAGCGCCACACACGAGGTGTAGAATCGCGGTTCCAACAGCACCTAGCAGGCAACACACCCGCGCTTTCTTCAATGTGTGTGCGTTATCGTAGTGCGCATACGACGCCATTCACCGCCACTCGGCGGTACGTTATGATTTGATTATTTATGTTTGAGTGGTTGGATTCGGCGACGGCTGCTGCTGTTGCTACGGTTTATACTCGCACGTTGGTATAATGCTATTTACACGCGTCCGTCGACGCTCTCAAGCACACAACTCATACGAGCACGCATACACACGAGCGCTCAGCTGCAAGCGCGGCCGTTACTGACGCGAAAGAACGACGTGTGGGCGGATTTTGGCTTTGAAACATACTACAGTCGAGAACCGCATCAGCGTGGGCAACGCAAGATCGCAATGTGTTTATGTACGTCAACCATGTGTGTCGGTGTGTAAGCCGCCAAGCTACTAACTCACGCTGAGCGCGGCGTTCGGCTATGAGAATGTGGCGTTAAATGATGCCGTTTTGTTTACAATTCGCGCGATTGCGATCGAATCGCTGCTGTCGACAAACCGTATTTTCCATGTTGTGCGCATTGTACATCTGCGAGCCAGAGCTATCGACTAGCAAGTGATCTCACCGATAAGGAGATGGAGATCGGTGGTGTTGACATCGTTAGAGATTTCGCCTATGTGATTCTGACGCGTTCTAGCGAACAAACGAGACACACGATGTTGCACATTTGACGCCATGAATCACTCGAATTAACTGTAGTAGTTGTATGCACAATTTTATACGCATTAGCCTATGCGCGCGCATGTCATTGTCACTGTTCGTGTGCAATCGCACTCGCGCGATTGTGCTTCTTGGAAACAATGCTCACATCGCACACGCAAGCACACCCAATTTAAGAGGGCCACGATGCGCACCGGTTGTGGGTGTTTTGGTTTCTCTTTCGCAACAGTGCAATTATTCAGCAGTGAGCTGTAGCAAGATATGCGCACGCGTGCGGTCTGCATCTGATTTGCTGGGTACAATCAAAAGTACGCTACACTTGCGTGCATGTATTACAATAACCTTGTGGAATAGCATACGCATACAAATGTGCATATGCGCCTGACGAGCGCGCGCACACCAGGCGCAGATAGTGGAGTAATGCATTGTTTTTTGTATTCTGCTGCGTCGGAACTGAACGGAACCGAGCTTCGAGAAAACGTATGCAATCGCGCTCACCTTGTACCGCGCGAACATCCTCGCGCGCATGTAAATGTGGAGTGTGTGTGCATGTATGCTCCTAGGCTCGGGCGTTTATTCGTTCAATTGAACGCATTAATCGCATTCGTACACGCAACTGTGTCTAACACGTAGAGTGCCTCAAGTGCAATACGCGATGGGTGATTAACACGATCTCTGCTGTGTTGGATGGTGTCGAAAAGAAACGCAACTATTTTACCACACAATGCAATTATAATATACGCAACTAACGCAACTTTTGTTTATTGTCTATTTTCAGGTGAGTGCAAGTCGAAAACTCTGCCTCGCATCCATGTGGACGCGCACTGCAATGAGGAAGGTAAAAAATCAACAACTTTATGGAAATATTGTTTATATCACGTTGGGCTCGCCCAATAATTCACTATATAGACCTAAAATATGGTTTGTAATTTGTAATATTGCAACTAGCCTGTCTGGAAACATCATCATCATTATTTATGTTCTGCGGCGAGAGCAATTCGCACAAATGGTGCTCCACAATTTGCCATTGATGCGCGCGTGGTTAATCGCGGTTACTACGAAGACTCTGCTGGGTGCGCACACAACGTTTTGTGGTACACGAAACTCCGCGTCGGATGTGGGCCGTGCTGCTGCTGACAACGATGCTAATGACATGCATGTGGAGCGCAATCACTGCGATCAACCGGAATATCTCGATAGCTTAAGCTCACACACACACCACACACTTAAACCGCATTCTGAGCTTTATACCGCCTCGTGTGTCTGTGTGTGTGTGGTGTTGGTTGATGTTGATGGTGTGTTTATAGTGTCGCGGTGAGTGCGTTTTGTGCATTCATACTCGTGTGGTGTACGATTTTTGCGCGACTCGGCGTCGCAGTAGCGCGAGGTGAGGTAATCAGGGTGTCTGTCGGAGCGAGTTCGTGAAATCGAGACGACAAAGTTATCGTTACGGCAAAGCGAGCACGATCTCGTTGATATATTATGCTAAAAGAACTCCAAAGTAGCACTCTGGATGTCTCGTGTGAGTCATTCATTCTCGGGGCGTGTAGTGGCGGCTCGTTATTAGTTTTGTCATGCGCATTTTGTCGTGCAGCAGAACAATAATAATATTAACTACCATTATAAACACCCTGCGAGTACGAGTGAGCGTGCGAACAATGTACATTGTATTGTACACTGTACGACTCTCTTGGTCGAGTGTCGACCTAAAGACGACCTACACGCGACACACACGCACAAGCCACAATGCAATGAACGCCGGTGTCATAAATGATCGTTCGCACTTCGCACTCGCTCGATCGCTTCGTCGAATGGCATGGCATACTATATGAAACGATTGCATACGTGCAGGCGATTTTCTGAAATCAATTGCTTTGCCACACTGTTGCCACTCGCGGCGCAACAGTATAAAAACGTTACATTTGAAACTAGCAGACTATCATTTTGTAACTGCGCGTAACCATGGAATCATGTACGCGTGGGTTCAGCATACGATACCCCCCTTCATGCTTTCGGTCTGGTGTTATCGCTAACGAAATGTAGAACAGCGCAAATTTATGCGCAGCTCATACTGGCCAGCGGAAGTGAACCGAGAACACCGCCGCAGATGTTCACGAACATTGTCGGCAGTGTCCAAGTGTATTTGAACTCGGGCAGGTGCTCTCGAATTACTCATACAGAACACCGCGATGGGGTAGTTATGGAATGCCGTCGGTTTTATGCACACACATACACGCACATACACACGCAGTTAATCGGCATGAGATATGGCAATTCAAATGCATTCGAGGCATATTGACAACAATGTGACCCCGAATTCCAAATCTCCTTGGCCAATTGATCATGCGTCTTAAGTGCGAACAAGATGAATGTATGTTTCATGAGCAGGCCGTTTCGTGTCCTATCCGCCTGGCTGCCGAGCTGAGCGTCTTCAAGAACGAGCTTGCGTATGAGCATATGTGTGTGTGAAAATGCTCGTATGTGTGCGCGTTACGGTTGCAGCTGCTCGTCGTCGTCGATTGCTGCCGCTGCTGTTTCGTTGCGTGTGTGTTTTTTCTTCCTTCGGTTGATTGTTTGCTTATGTGCTCGTATAGCAACACATACAAACGCAACCAGATACGCACAGGACGACGACGGCAAGGCCCCATATTTGTTCACATCGGCGTCGTTGTCGCGCGTTGCTCACGTCCCTGGCGTGACATTTCGTGCGGTACGATCGGATCCCCGCCCGATGCCAGGCTGGGTGAGCAAACACACCGAGCAAGCACGCTCAGGACTCACATTCAGTCTACGCATTCGATATAATTATAATTCATGTCGCGTACGCGCATTCGCTGGTTCCTAGACGCAAGTCTCGGCAGTCAGCACAAGATTTACGCTGTGCACTGTTCGCTCGTAAACGGGCTCGGCTGATGCGGATGCTCATTTTGTGTGTGCGGTGCGTGATATCATCATCGCCGTCGTCTTGCTGGTCGTCAGCGTGGTCGTCAGCCAGCAGCATCATCAGACCATAGTAGTAGACGAAAACACGTTCTGCGTGTGCGTCCGTGCGTGCGTGTGTCGTATGCTCGTATGTTGGTTCGTTCGCCTAATGCGCGCATCTCCTCCTTTGAGCGCGCGCGGTTGATTCGAGAGTGCGTATCGGCGCTGAACAATCTTGTCGTCATCTGCGGCGGTGGCGGGTGGCGGTCGTGTAGCATCGTCAGCACCAAATGTGCGCTCGCTGAGGTATCTCTAGCGCCTACGCATCTGACGCACACGTGTGTGGTGTGGTGTGTGTGTGTGTGTGTGTGTGTGTGTGTGTGTGTGTGTGTGTTTGATGATTCGTACAAACGAGAATTCCTCGCGCCACACAACAAGGCACTTTGTGGACTCTCGACACAATTGGTATGGACGTCGCGGAGTGCCGGTGAGGAATTCTGCCGGCGCATATGTGTGCGCGTGCATGCGGTATGCACGCGTAAAACATTCAATGTTGAACCTAAATATACTATTCGATAACGAATATGTATTCAACTTTAACACACCGTGCATCGTGCATCTGTGTTTGTGTGTGTGTATGCGGTTCACGTGTGGTGGTGGTACACACACATGCATACAGAACTGCATGCGTGCCGTCTTCGTGAGAGAGCGTGTTGGGAGTTTGTGCTGTGCGTGTGTGTTTCTCGACATGACATATGGTTCGACGGTTGAATGTGTGTATACCTCGCACCAACAGATACGCTTATAGTTTATTTGAGTTGTTATATTTTGTATTATGTGCCAATGTTTCAAATCCAATCATCAGGCCAAACGCAAATACGTACTATGTGCATTATCTTTTGTAATAACAAGGACGCGCATGTTTGGGTCAACACCTTTCGACAAAATGTTATCAACAAAGCACACGTTTTTCTTGGGGGAGGATATCCCGAATCCCGATTACCGTGGATTTTAATTTTATAAGATGTCTATATTGGATTGAAATAACCTCAAGCTTGCCAAGATTATTTGGCGGAAGAGATATTGCCGACAGACCTATTTATTGAAATATGCTTCTGCTGTTCTGCTTCAGATCCTCATAATCGATCCTCTTATCTCAGCTGCCTCAATACAAAACTCTTGTTCCGGTTATTTCTCAGGAAGTTCTGGCACTGCATTTCTGCAGACGAATATTGCACATCACGGCGATTTTGTAAATACATATTTCGGCGACAATACTCTGTTG
The DNA here is from genome assembly GCA_024741255.1 of Exechia fusca. Classification (NCBI taxonomy): domain Eukaryota; kingdom Metazoa; phylum Arthropoda; class Insecta; order Diptera; family Mycetophilidae; genus Exechia; species Exechia fusca. The sequence continues at coordinate 10,690 of JANTBZ010101638.1, read as the reverse complement.
TGGAATTCGCTAAGAATTTTTACATCGAACAATCATCGAAACAGAAATGCTGTCAGTTTGTCGTAGTGTATTTCGTATGAAAAATGTTGGTCGAAACGTTTGTGTTCGGTGTCATATTATTTCGATAGCTTACAGAATTGCACTACTGATCCCGTTTATCGCTTATGAATTGATTTGTGGGATTGCATTCCCGTACACACTCTGCGTGTGTGCGTTTGCATCTGTACGCCGCACACACACACACAAACACACACACGTCCATGTTCGTGCTCTGTTTGAGCGGCTTGTCGCAGCTCGCTCAGCGAGACCGCCACTCAGTCCGAGTTTTAGAGCGAAGCCGTTCGCTTCGTCTGTCGCGTTTTCGTCGTCGGTTGGCCGTCGTCGTCTTCGTCGTCGTCGTGTCTTTTATCGTTATTTTTCCTGTCGTTGTTTTGTTGTATGGCAAAAATATCGTGACCGCGTACCGCCACAATCGCGCGTGTTACAACAACGGGCGACACTGTGCGAGTACAACGATGTGTACTGCATAAAAATTGAATTCAATTTATGTGCTTCTTGATGTTCGTACGTGTGCAATACATATACAGAGAGACGCGTGTGTCGACATATTGCGTGTGTAACTCAAGATCGCCTGTGCGTGTGTGTGTGCGTTTGTGCGAGTTTGCGAGTAAATGTGACCGCGCAAGTTTGAAAATACAACCGATCTGCTAGTTGCCTGCGCTGGTGCCTGTGTGCGTTGTGCGGTTTGGTATGTGTGTGTGTATGTGTGATCGCGTACGATTTTCTGCGGGTTAATCTGTGTGAGTGTGCGAGTGCAAGATGCACGCATGCACACGCGATATATTCGTTAGTACACGCATGTGTGCGAGTGTCTGAGTATGTTGATGTGTGCTCAAGTGTGCCCCACTGCAGCGGAAAAGTCGCATGTGCTCGCGTGCTTCGTGGATTAGCGGCTGCCTGTGTGAAATGACAACATCAACGAGTGCATAACAGATAGATAAACTGCCAGCCAGTTTGTGTGTGTATGTGTGTGTGTGCCATTAACAACACAGTGGAAATCTATCCGGCTGCTAGAAACTCGTATAGTAAATGCTCACACATGCGTGTATTGCGTCGTGTTTGTTGCATGTGCATGCATGTTTATGCAACAGCCTTTGTCAGTCAGTGTACGTGTGTGTGTGCGTGCATGTTGCAAATCGCTGCCACACCGAGTGATGCATTACATAAGAACCAGATCTCGACGCGAGCTCCACGACGATCTGCGAACAATGATCAAATATTGTGTTTGCAGAAATCAAGCCAATCCGTCGTCGTTGCGTTAGTCATATCGAATGCTTGCGGATATGATGCCAACTGGTGGCAACGACAGCTGACTCATCTTTCACAACGCATTCGATGTTCAAGAAATCTTTCTTAGTGGTTGCACTGCTGGTCGCGCACCACGTTACCTTCAACTTGAAACGCAATACACAATACACACCACACACACGTTTTACAATCGAATAAACAAACACCCACACCATCAACAGTTCAACAAGAAGAGAGAGCTCGCTTAGGCCACCCGATGACGACGGCTGGTATCTTATCTCGTCCATTTAATGCAGCATGTACACCCAGATCGGTTGAATGAATGCGCCCATGTGAGATTGACAGTGTGTGTGTGTGTGTGCGGATGCTATACGAAACAATTTATCAAAGTACGACGCATTTGAAAGTGGTCTGTTGATGATAACATGACCGACAACAGGCTCAAGTCAAGCCACCGCAACCACCGCATATTGACACAATTCATTGATATGTTGTTATTATAGTTCGCGTTCGTCAGTGTGGTTGAGAATGTGCGTGCTTGTGGAATTTAACACTCAGCGTTTGTGATATCGAATGGTCGTAACCATATTGCGTGTGTTTTCACAGTCCGCAGTCAGCAGTATCAAAAACAACACACGTTCTAGTGTGACTCCGCCACCGACACAGTCTCCCACAAACTAAACATGATTAGTGCCGACACTTCATTCGCTTCGGCCTCGGCCAGTGGCGCTACTTCGGGAGCCGCCATAGGAGCCGCCTCGACGACCTCGGTCGCCCCCGACTCGACGCGTCGACGCTCCACCTTCTACGTGCCATTGAACACGGACGCCGACGACGCCGATCTCACCGAATTGTACACGGCCTGCACGACCGGACACCACCCGAACCTCACCACCAGCACATCGAATGGCTGCAGTGGCGATGTCAATGCGGCGGCTGCGGCGGCCGACGAACCGGCCGCCTACAATCCGGACCTGAGCGCCTGCAGCTTCGACTGGAGTCTGGATGACTCGCTGACGACCAGCTCGCTGCTCGTCACCAATGACAAGCTCATCGGTTGCCGACGCAGTCCGAAGAGCCGACGCTACGGCGTCGTGCTGAACAGCATCGATCTGGACGCTGATGACACGCTGCCGACGAATGTGTCGGGCTGCGACGGTGGCGGCGCCGGCGAACGCAGTGCCGCCAAAGTGGACAACACATCGACGCCGAAGAAGCGAACGCTCAGCAAGGCGCACAGTCGAGCGAGCATCCTGGATGCTGGCCTCAACATGAGCGGCGCAACGACCAGCACCCAGGCGAAGAACTCCTCGTCCACACCGCTGAAGGAGAAATCGGCGACGCTGCCGCAGAATCTGTCCGCCTCGAACACGTTTCCGCCCAAGAATTCGTTCCTCATGAAGTCGTCGCCGCGCATCTCGTTCAAGTACTTTTCCGACTCGTCCGCATCGCACCAGCAGCCAGCTCCGGCACCGGCACCAGCAGTCGTCGCAACGCCGTCGCCCAAGAAGAGCCTGAGCTTCATCCGACGCGCCCACTCCACGAAGCTGTCGCGCAGCAACTCGCTGCTAAAGTCGCTCACCTCCAAGTGCGTCGACCAGACGCACGCCAGCACGCTGTTCGGCGGCCAGCAGACGGTCAGCGAGCTGCAGCTGGAGCGGCTGGAGCAGTTTATGCGCGCCGAGAATGGCGCCGAATTGATCCGCGATCTGTTCCTGCGCGAATTCGCCGACGCCGTGATGGCGGTGTCGTCACCGGAAGGCGGTGTGTATCGGGTGAAGAGCGATCGTGATCGCGAGCAGCAACGCCAGGCGGCTCATGGCGCCGCCGATGCCGACGACAGCGACATTCATTCCGGTAATAATGATATAATTGAGTGCGGCACACATTCACATTCTGCTAGCGGAGAGGCCGCTCGACGACGAGATGTCAGATGTCTGATTGACATTCGGCATTTGCGCTGGCTGGCTGGCTACCTGGCGACGGTCGACGGTGCGACCTATTCGCGATGGGTGACAAATCACCTCACCGTTTGAAATGTCTTCGGGTTGTTTTTTCTGCATCTCTGTGTCGACGGTAATCCCGTTTAGCGAGTTCGGTTGCTTCAGCTGGTCTGCGCGAGCAATGTCGTCGTTACTCATGTGCATAACACGCATCGAATCGTCGTCGCGTTCTTTGTTCATGCGTGTTCGTTTGTCGTGGACACACGTTGGAAGGTTTGCCCTTTTTACCAACCACAAATAGGTACATGAATTAGGTCTACTATACGTCGTGCTCGAGCTGCGATGATTGAGCACGACAGTCGGTACACGAGTTCGAACGGGCTAGTATATGCCGAAAAAAACAAAGCGATTCAATGCCAGCAAATAATTACCCATTCACCTCGTGCACGCGATGTGCTCAGACAAAACAGCTCGCTCACCGCGTGTTCGCACATTACACGCACACACAACAGGCACTATATTTACAACTCATGGAATCGGTCAAGCCAGACGGACCAGCGAGCGCTTATCCAGAGCTCGTGCTCTGCTGTGCTCTAAGCTCCGAGTACTAGGCGCACTCAGATCGTTTAGTCGTTGGGTATTATTGTCTGTGTGCGGTTCTAGAGTGTTTTGTTGAATGAACGCACGGACGATTCCATTGTTGTGCTGGTGTGCGCTCAATTATCTGCGCACTACAATATAAGTACTAGTTGTTGGTTTGTGCGTTTGTGCAAACTCGAGTGTTTGTCTGCTTGTAACCGTTTTTCCTGTGTGCAGTTTACTATACTTTTATGCTCTGCCGGAATGGTGTCACACTTTGTGGGCGCCAGAAGTGCAGTGGGTTTGTAGAGTTTTGTGCGGTCGTTGCAGCGCGGTTTTTAATTCCGAGACCACGCACTCTTGCTTGCTCTGCGCTCTGCTGATTGCCGACCATGCGTGTATCTGTGTCAAATCTACACGAGATATTTATGTATGTTAATTCAGTATGCTTTCAACGAGCAGCACATGCGTGTCTAAATTATCATATCTATACCATCGACGTCGCAGCGGAGCACGCGCTCGAAACCCGCCAGACAAATCGATCCGAAACCACCGCCGACCCCAAACAGCGCGACTAGAGGTGGATAATAGCTTTATGAAAGTATCGAAAGTGTGTCGCATGAGACGCGCGTGCGCTGCATCTGTGAACAGCTATCGTTTGAACGGTGGACGAAAAAAAACTCGCCTATCCACATTCACATACGCACCGCACCAGTTTTTTTCTTCGTCTCGTCAAAAGAGGTGTTCTTATTGGAGTGGAATTCCTCAGTTGACAGACCACACGCACTCGCACGAATGCGCCTTCCATTTGTAGCTTCAACATTATGTCATTGAACAGACAATTCGTTCCATTATGTGCACGTCTCCGCACTTCCACCCAGAACCCATTACAATGCTCATTATGTGCGCGACGACGGTGCTTACACGAGCATATAGTAGTGCGTTAATCGTTGCTCGCACTTCAGCTCTCAGATGCTAATGATGCATAACTGTATGGTGCTTGGCTATGTGTATGTGTTTGCCTGTCTACGCCTATTTTAATTGCATAGCATCGTCGGCACAAAAACGGCAAACTCACGCACAAAACCAGTCTCTATAAACTAACATCGCCGAGCATGCGGCGTCGTGTTATTATTACTTACCATTATTGTTTTGCTGGTTTCGCGCCAGCAGCAGCTGCCACTCGCAACTCGACGTCATTGCGTCGACCAGTCCCCAACATCAATGCGGACATTGCATCGGCGACAGGCGAGAATAATCTCTCTGGATTGGCGCGCTGTTCGGCCGTTTCTGTCGCATGTCCACCACGACGGTGCACTGCACGAAATTCTCCAAGCGCAAGCGCTTGCACGTAGGAAACCGGTTTTCTATGCTGCCGCTGTGCACGCACGCGATGCAAGTCAATCTGCGCGCGCGCTCATGCGCAGGGACACACACACACGTAAACTGCCGGGGAGTTTAATACACGCACGCAACATAACAGAGAGCGTGTGCCCCCAAGTGCTGCTGGTGGTGGTTCGGCTGGTTCTCGGTAGCGTGCAAATGGTGAATCACAAATATGCTTTGAGCTGCTGCTCGCATCGAACGCACGCTCACATGTGTTGGTGGTGCGAGCTGTGAAAGACGATGCGTAAGACAGAAGTCCACGAAAATATTGTGCTTCAAGATGCAGTCGCAGCGATGAAACAACAAAACACCCGCCTATATAAATATGCAACAATATGTAGTAAGCCGCGTAAATAGCACCTCACGAGTTCGTGCGTCGTGCCGCATGCGGACAGCACATGGCGTGCGCGCTGGCGCACACACGCGAGCATTGTCGTCGTCGTCGTCAACGACGACGACGTTGACCATGCATATGTGATGCCTCAATGCGCGAGTGTGTTCGTGTTCTTCGCTCGAAATCAGCGCCCCGATAAGCGACCCCCTGAGGCAGATTTGTCGTGGTTATTATGCACACGCGATCATTGTTCGTCGAGTTATTTTCGTGGCGAATTGTGTGCGTTGTGCGTTTTATGGCTTGTGGAAATTCCACAGTGGGAAACATACAGTAGAATAAATGATCTACCCAGAGCGCTATAGACGTTTTAGTACGTTTTCTTGTCATATGATTTGTCACGGAATCGGTATGCGGAATTGGATTTTTTGTTGTGCAGACTCAGACGCAGACTGCTGACGATTTAATGGTTTCCGTTCCATATTTGTACGTGCAGAATCTTCGTCACATAAAATTTGTCTAATGAAATATGTTCTTTCTATATCAACCTGTTGAACTTATTCACATCTCTAACCATTAGTTGTTCAATGCGATGCACTGAGAATACCCTACACGAATTCTTGTTCTCTGATATGGCTGCTTAAATATCCGGAACATCCGCTGCCGGTGTGTGTGCGCTCGTGCGCACTTTGATGCACCTCTACGACCAACCAAGTCCGCCTCTGAAATTCGATCGTTTTGGACATGAACATAATACACTGCTGTTGTGTTGATCATACACTAGCAGCGGCAGCGCACTTCCTCCCTACGCTCGCACGCACATGCGGACACCCGCATTGAGCACGTGCACCGCCGCGCACGACACAAAAGCATTGTATATAGTCGTGCGTTCTTGTCTGTGTGTACGTGCGTATGCAATGACACTCATATGACATCGTGCGACGGAACGGCGGAGCTCATCGCAACATTATGCGTTGATATGTGTTGTGTGTGTCCAAAACGATAGGGTGCAGAGGAGTGAATTTAACGATGACTTCATAAATCGTAGTCGTACTCGTCTCGCGCTCACGCAGCAACTGATGCCAGCACGACGCTCACACGCACGCACATTGCGGCGCACATGTTCGACGGCGATGATCCAAATATAATTTCGTTACTTGATTCATGTGTGACTTCCGGCTGGTTCGTCGTGTGCGCGTCTAGCACTCACACTGCATAGCATTAAACGATATTACGTGCCGAGACTCATCAATACCATTCTATATTCTTTTCCCTCCCACGCACAGACACCTCCTACGAAAAAGCCTGCCGTCGCGGCTCCGCCCCCACCACACCGGTCCTCGGCAGCGGCCACAAGCACGATGCAGCCCCAGCCGCCGTCCAACCCGCCCAGTCCACCTCCCGCTTCACCAGCTTCTTCTCGAAGCGATCCAATCCGCTCAAGCGCACCAAATCCGTCACCAAGCTGGAGCGCTCCAAACGCGGTCCGGGCGGCCTGCGCGGCTCCCGCTCGCACGAGTCCCTGCTCTCCTCGCACGCCGTCATGTCCACCATCGACCTGAGCGGAGCCGGAGCCGTCGGCGTGGCGCCCGTTCACCAGTCGGTGCTGGGCCGACGCCACTGCTTCCAGGTGCGCGGCGGACCGCGTGGCGAGCGCTACTACAGCTGCAGCTCGCGGCAGGAGCGCGACCTGTGGATCTACTCGTTGCGCCGATCGATCGCGCCGAATGCGGAGCAGACCCGGCGGCGGGACAATTCGCTGCGAATGTGGCTGTACGAGGCGAAGAACGTGCCGGCGAAGAAGCGCTACTTTTGCGAGATTCAGCTGGATAAGACGCTGTATGGACGGACGAGCGTGAAGCTGCGCGGAGATCTGCTGTTCTGGGGCGAATACTTTGATTTCCCCGATGTGCCCGACATCAATGTGATTACGGTGAACGTGTTCCGCGAGGGCGGTGACAAGAAGCGCAAGCGCGATCGGCACACGTTGGTCGGATCAGTGAAGATACCCATCCATGAGGTGCAGGCGCGCGCCTTCAGCGAGGACTGGTATCCGATCGTGTCGGAGAAGCTGGCCGCCGCGGCAGAGCCAATAACCAGCAGCAAATCTTCGGCATCTGCCGGCGGCAAGGATCCGATTCCGACGCTGCGCATCAAATGCCGCTTCCAGAGCACCGACATCCTGCCCATCGATGCGTACGCCGACTTCCTCGCCTATCTGAAGGCCAACTACAAGCTGGTGTGCGAGCAGCTGGAGCCGGTGATCGGCGTCAAGGCGAAGGAGGACATTGGTCAGGCGTTGGTGCTGCTGATGCACGCGCAGGGCATGGCCGCGGCGTTCCTGACCGATGTGGTGGCCCTGGATCTGCTGCGCGTCGACGACCAACGACTGACGTTCCGCGGCAATTCGCTCGCCACCAAGAGCATGGAGGCGTTCCTGAAGCTGACCGGGGAGCAGTATCTGCAGGACACGTTGGCCACGTGTATCGGCGAGGTGATCGCCTCGAACCGGGACTGTGAGGTTGATCCGCTCAAGGCTACGGGGTCGCTGTCCCGGCAGCAGCAGGCGCTGCGCACGGCCGTCCGGACCGCGTGGACGGCCATCGCCGATTCGCACACGCAGTTCCCGGCTCAGCTGCGCGACTGCTTTGCGACGTTCCGCGAGCGACTGCAGCAGCTCGGCAGGGAGGATATGGCAGACAATCTGATCAGTGCGTCGATTTTCCTGCGCTTCCTGTGTCCCGCGATTCTGACGCCCAGTCTGTTCAACATTACCAGCGAGCTGCCGACGGATCGGGCGACGCGCAATCTGACGCTGGTGGCGAAGACGCTGCAGACGCTGGCGAATTTCACACGCTTCCAGGGCAAGGAGAATTTCATGGAGTTTCTGAACGATTTCCTGGAGCAGGAAGCGCCGCGAATGGACGAATTTCTGCGGCAAATTTCGACGAGGGCGGAGCCGCCTGCGGGTGGCGTCAGCGGTGAGACGATCCTGGATTGGGCCGGTTACATTGATCAGGGCAAGCAGCTGTCGATTCTGCACACGCTGCTGGCCGAGGCAATCCAGAAGTTGCCGGCCGGTGAGGAGCAGCTCGGCGAGCTGCGCGATATTCTGGACGGGATCACGGCGGCAGCGGAGTCGAATTCGTTTGCGCAGCAGCTGCAAGCGGCCTCGTTGCCGGCGGCGCATCAGATGAACCAGTCGTTGCCGGAGATGGCCAGTCAGTCCAGTCAGCTGAACAGCTCGAATCAGGAGAATCTGGCGCAGCAGCAGCAGCAGCGAAGCAGCAACGAGTCCGTTCAGCAGCATCAGCATCAGCATCAGCAACCGCAGCAGCATCAGCACGCCAAGGTGAACGGCATCATCAACCAGTCGGCCAGTTCGCAGGCCCAGCAGGCCCAACGGGGTGTCATGCGCGGCGTGCTGACGCCCAGCTCGTTGGAGCGCAACATCTTCCGCTACAACGATCCCACCGTGTCGCCAATGCTGCAGGCCCATCAGCAGCAGCAGCGGGAGCAAAGGGAGCGGGAGCAGCAGGATCAGCTGTCGAACGGACGCAGCGGACTGCAGCACTCGGTGTCGTCGACTAGCCTGGCTTCGTCCCACCATCAGCAGCAGCAGTACATCCCGACCACAGTGGATCAGTACTCTTCCCAGCAGCAGCAGCAGCAGCATGCGGTCCAAATCCATCATGGATCGCTGCAGAAACCGACGAAGTCTGGCCAGGATGGAGGTGTCATGTACAACTACCAGTCGCCGTATTACAATACGACCGCCAGCAGCGGAGCGAGCAGCACGCTGAGCGGAGGTGGTCGACGATCGCCCGCCATCCGGGCGAGCACGCTGCCACGCAACAACAACAACAACGGGACTGCTGCCAGCAGCGAGTACCTGCATGGGCATGGGCATCACAATCACCATCCGCATCACCATCATCACAACGCAGCAGCGACCGCCGCTTCCATCGAGGAGGCCACCGAGAAGATCAACGCCAACCTTATCCAAATCGGCCTGGATCCGTCCAGTGCATTCGTCCGCAAGTCGCCCACACCGCTGTTCAAGCTGCAGCAGCAGCAACAGCAGCAGCATCGACCCATCGGATCCCAGCAGCAGCGCTCCCACCTGCACGGATCGCAGGCCAGTTTGAGCGGCAGCGGCGCAGACTACCGACATCCACATCAGCACCAGCACCACCATCAGCAGCCTCCTCAACCGCCCACCTACCAGCAGCACAAGAACGCCCTCAACCTGAACCTGAACCTGGGCATTCCGCACAGCGACCAACATCACCATTTGCACCAGCAGCATCCGTCACGACATCATCTACAGCAGCAGCACCACCACCAACCGTCCTACCATCCGCACCATCCGCACCAGCAGCAACACCAGCTCCAGCACTCCAACATGCCCATGCACCTGGAGGATCTCGACGATCTGCTCAAGTACGGCGAGGAGCATGCGTCCGCTCGTCCGTCGGCAGCGGCAGCCAAAGACACCAAAGAACCGCTGACCGGCCAGGGCAGCAACGCCTCGCTGGGCGTCTGCAGCTCCGGCTACCAGACCACCAGCCAACAGTCGCCGCAGAGCTCCAGTCCGGTGGAGCTGAACGCTCCGGCGGCGGTTGCTCCGCAGCCGACAACGACGATCACGACGGTGACCCACTACAATGGCGGAGGCCGACGGCCGGTTCCGGCTCAGCAGCCGCCACCGTTGTCCAGCACTCCGCTGACGGCCAAGTTCACGTTTCTGAACAACAATAACAATGGGCATCATCAGCAGCAGCAGCAAGGCCGCACGGTCGCCACGAATGGCGCTGCCCAGCAGTCGGCGCTGGCCTTCAAGAATCCGCTGTACAAGATGCACAATTCGGCCGGAGCAGCTGCTGGCGGTTCGTCCAATTCGTGCTCGCTGACGCCGTCGAGCAGCGAGGAGCGCCTGAGTGCGATTGGACAGTCGGGCCAGACAGCTGGGGACTATTCGTCCTTGAATGCGGCGGCTCGAAGGTTGACGCAATCAGCGGCGGTGTCGAGCGTGCAGCGGCTGGCGGCGCCGCGGACGAATCCGTTGATGGCGGTGAGTATTTTTTTCAATCGATTGCAAGTATTAGTTACGAATTGTTTAAATAGAAATGCGAGAAACACG
>JANTBZ010101527.1:0-17191 GCA_024741255.1 Exechia fusca | reverse complement strand
CCTTTTTTCCATCTATAATCCCTTTTTTAGACCTTTTTTCGCCTTTTTTTTTCCTTATTTCCACTATTTTAGACCCATCGATCAATCATGGGCTTTAGACCCTTTTTCTTATTTTTAGACCCTTTTTCACTGTTTTTAGCCACTATTTTAGGGCCCTAAAACGTACTTTTTTGGCCCTTATAAGTTCCGGGCCTTATTTTTATCAATATAAGCATAGAGTACAAAAAAAAAGAAGACAAATTCGTTTTATAGAATCTCAGAAATCTTCGGAAATATTTACCGTCACTTGTAGCCGCATGATCGAAAATCGAATTTTCGCTATTGTCGATACAGTAGAACCCATGTTTTTATGAAATGTGAATGTTTATATTGAGCAATAAATCATGTATGCGAAAAAAAATTGCATATGCCATTTGTGGGTATAATAATTTGTTAAACAAATTTAACGCTTAGTGTGGCTGTTATGACAAATTTTCGTTGACTCCACGCATGCCGTGAACGGTTCAACATTCTTAGTTTTTCTTATGATGGTGCGGATGCGCGGTAATGTCCAACATCATCCGAAATCAATAAAATCCGTGTTTCATATCGTTTCAGGCCACAGATACTAAGGATATTTATTTTTCGTCCACTTTTGCAAGGCCCTAGAGCTCCCAAATTTCAGAGATTTTTCAAATATATTTTTTCATTTTCTCAGAATAGGCACAGCTCTGAAATACAAAAACAGGAATAAATTGGGCTGGGGCGTTACGTGTTAACGAAATAAACTCGCAATAACTACAGTTATTTCGATCGATGTTTTTGAAACATTTGTTTGTTTGATAGTAGTTTTACTGCTAGAGACTGCATAGAACACATTTTTTCAATTCAAAGCCCAATAAGAGGCTTTGGCTTTGTAGAAAAATTGGTACATTGAACACCTCAATTACTTTTGTCGAAATTCATTAGAAAAGCGGTACAATATTCGCAAATCACCCAAAACCTATCATCGGTCGAAACCTATACAAATCCACATCGACACTCACCAAGTACGCAGCCCCCTCCGCACGCCATCTGATGTCGAACACCAACCGCCCGCCCGCCAAACGTCAAATCCGCCAAACTTGACAGTGCGCCCATCTTCCATTTCCTTGTTCTTTCTAGTTTGATCAGCCATCAAATATGCAGCAAAAGGTGACTATGCCCTCCGAATTCCACGGTTTTATGCCGGTTTTTATGCCCCCGAGCGCCCCCATTCGTACTAACGCGCCCCCCGCAATGTTCATTATGTGTTACAGAAGAAGGAGCCGATCCACGCCGTGCAGGTCTTCGGACGCAAGGTGAGTAGCGAACCGGCGACGGCGACGACGCGCCAGCGAATTCGACCCAAGTGGATAGCCGAGTGTAAACTGTGCGAACGTGTTTCCGTGCGTCTGTGTGTGTGTGTGTGTGCGAATGTGTTGGATTAGTTTTGGTGATGCTGCACGTGGCTGGAGGTCAATCGGCGCCCGATTTGTGAAGGGCTCCGATGATCTGTGAGTGCTTATTGAATCGGATTGGATTTTGGATCTAATTCCGAGTCCTTTCGGTCGAATTCGACACTGCGAAATTTTGTTTACATTGAGGTTAAGTCTTCACAGTTGATAGCATTGTAAACAAGCTCACATCGACCGCATCGAATCAGCGTACAAGTGAAGTTTGTGTGTTTGTATATGGGATTGAACTCGCCCAAATCTCGTTCGCCAGTTTACTCTAGACTATCTCGATTACATGATGATTCAATATCTTATCCCGAAATTGAAGTTCCTTGAAATTAACAATTCAACTCAACTGATTTCCAAATTGCGAAACTTCGATGGACCCTTGTTGAATATTTCTGTGTACTAATAGTTTTTTGTATTTCCATTTCCACACAGAAAACCGCCACCGCTGTCGCTTACTGCAAGCGCGGCCATGGCCTGATCCGCGTCAATGGCAAGCCATTGGACCAGATCGAGCCCAAGGTTCTGCAATACAAGCTGCAGGAGCCGATTCTGCTGCTCGGCAAGGTAAGCATTCACCTACAAAAAAGCGCGCGCAATCTCTCACTACATGATGATTCAATATCTTATCCCGAAATTGAAGTCCCTTGATATTAACAATTTTACACTACCTGATTGCCTATTGACGAACAGCGTCGCGCCATTTTTCTGTATTACAGTGCACTAATCGTTTATCTTTGGCAATTGCAATCCGCAGGAGAAGTTCGCCGGTGTGGACATCCGTGTTCGTGTGAACGGTGGCGGTCATGTCGCCCAGATCTACGCCATCCGCCAGTCCATCTCCAAGGCCCTCGTGTCGTTCTACCAGAAGTGTAAGTATCCACAGACGACGGAATCGGGGATGAATAGTCCAGACCTATTTCCAGATTGATGGCATTGGACGTTTTCCCAAAAGAAACGAACAAAAATGCGGTCATGATTATAAAATAGGAGAGCGAACCATATGAACAACGTTTTACCAACCGCACTCTGTACTCGATGGGAGCAAGCGGGTGACGTCTGGGCAACATTTCCAATTGGATTAAATTCAATCGAGTTATTGGCCATTTGTCGACAGTTTATTAATCGATTTTTCTTCTATTCTCCACACAGACGTCGATGAGGCGTCCAAGAACGAGCTGAAGGACATCCTGATCCAGTACGACCGTACCCTGCTGGTCGGAGATCCGCGTCGCTGCGAGCCGAAGAAGTTCGGCGGTCCGGGTGCGCGCGCTCGTTACCAGAAGTCTTACCGTTAAGCTTATTACTCGCTCGCGATGGGTGGATAATAAAACAACGGCCGAAGGCGGTGGAGAGAAAACAAATTGTTGAAAGATCGATCTGAGGGTCGATGTGCGTTGAGTATAATTTGGATGGAAGTTGTAATGGTGATCGACTGAAGACTGGATGAATTTTGTATTAAGAGATTGAAGACGACGTGGCTGACTGGTGCATAAATCATTAGTTCAAATCATAGATGTGAACTCCTTGGTACGAGTCAGGATGATTCGATCTTAAAATCAGTCCAATTCAGTGGTGCGTTGTTCTACACTAACGTAAAGATGAAATCTATTGAGATTATAGTGTTAAAATGGTTTTTAACTTGTACAATTGCTTTCCGACAAGAAATGCTAACAACGTTGAATGATAACATTTTATCAACGTATATTTTTCTAACCCCGAAGCATCAAATTGTAATCCTATGCTATATTTTAATTCAACACACTTAAGACTACAATCTCTAGTAAAAACAAATGTTTTTCTGTTCTGTGCAAACAAACGAAATTAATGTTATCTGCAGTATTCAGAAAATGTCGTACTTAACAGGAAAGTCCGTGTCGTTTGGTAGAAGGACATATTTTTTTTAGATACAATCAATTATTTATGAATATTCAACATACATCTTTCAAACGGCTCAAAACAATAATTGACATCTATAGGACTTTGTTCGTTCTATATTTCAATTTGATTGAGCAATGGTTGTCATTGCAAAGGAATAGAAAACATCGTTTCGTCGTCTTTGTAAAACACAATTTTTGTATAGGCAAATTGAGCCAGAGTCAAACCATGTCTTCAGAAAATGTTTTCTGGGTATGGCTCCAGTTCGCGATTTTTTTTTCAAAATTCCGTACTCTGGCCATTTGGACACTAAAGATGATGCTCGAATTAGGAGCCCAAATGTGGCAGTTATACAGAATAAAACATCTAGAAGTTCACAAAATAAGTCCGGAAGACCGAAAAGCACGGTTTGATTTTTTCTTTGGATATTTTATTGGACATGCCAGAGCTCTTTGTAAAATGTCTGCCTCAAAATGGACAAAAATATATACTTATTGATGTTATTTTATTTCTAACAAATGTTATGGGCTGATCGAACGTGGTTCAGCTACTTTTTTAAAAATAAATTAGTGACAATTAATGCTTCGCATTACACCATCACCACTTACCGGCGTCATTTGAGAGAACCAGAAAGGATAAAGCCTCACCTAAGTTCACAAAAACACAACAGTCGGATGACGTCTATATTTTGAGACTCAGAAGGATTATTCTACATCGGCTACCTGAAAAAGACAATAAACATAGACTAATAAATTAAATGTCTGGAGCCCCTGAAGCTCAAAATGTACAAGAAACGGCTTCAAATGACGAGGGCAAATGTGCTGTTCAACCAAGACAATACGCTGTATCGCATGTCGCTGGAAGCGATGGCAAAAATGAATGGAAAGAGCTATGAATTGCGACCTTGCTTATTTACGGAATCATCCGGATATGGCACTTGTCGACTATTTTATGTTTTCAGACCACAGAAATATTATCACTGGAAAAAGATTTAGTACCGATAGAGGAGATATTGCAGGAAAAAGGGCATATTTTTAGGCAAAAAAGAAATCGTTCTATACGAAGGGCATCGAAAAGATGAAAGAAAATGCATAGCATCGTCCTTCGATTGAACTATGTTAATAATTCTGAAATAATTTCATCTAAAAAATGTGTCCTATTACCAAATGACTTTCGGACTTTTCGGACTGCCTGTTAATTATCGTGAATCGTGACGCATTTAAAATATGAAAAACGGCATTGATTTTAAAAGAAAATTATGATTTGGGCTCCACGACTCCAAATATATGTTCAGACAATAACATTTCAAATAACTTTTCTGTGTATCCTCCGAAATGCATCCTCCCAAATTAGTTGAGCTTTCACTGAAACTGTGAGATTTGCCGTTCCTTCGTCAGGTCATCAGATTTATTTTTGCTTCGTAATTCCGTATATAGTTCTAGTTCTGCATAACTTTATTATGGTCAGTGTCATATCATGCTGACAAACAGTTTCCAAATTAGGCCCTCACTATCACTATCACTATCAGTAACACGTGCGCGACATTAATTTGTAAGATGTCGGTCAGATTTATTTTATGTTATGATGACCTTCCGCCGTGTCTTCAACGTTTGCATATATTTGTTGAATGTTCGCCTATAAATCAAATCAGTTGGTCAAAAATGTGTCCATTGGGGTTTTCTGTCGTGAAATGTGTACGTGTATTAGAATTAAAAATAATTTGGAGTTTATCAAACAAATTATTCTTTTCCATCAACATTTATAATATGAACATAATATGATGCATCAGCGACCAATCTAGCGTTATCAGGGTTGTATATTTTCGATGCAGAAACCGGGTATTAAGCTCCACTCCTCCCTACTACCAAGATCTCTTTTACTGATATGAACAAACAAAAAAATCAACAAATATGCTGCCAGACAGTATCGTCGACAACAGTCTCATCAAGTTCGCCGTGCGTGCGACACAGTGCTGAAGACGATCCCCGATTCTCAATGTTCGTTGTGTACAGCATATTTCTTGTGTTGGCCACGGTAGCAGCCGCCACCGATGGTCACGGCGGTCACTATACGCCAACGTGGGCTGTGCACATTCCCGGTGGCCAAGCGGTGGCCGATCGAACTGCTGCCGCACATGGATTCGTGAATTTGGGGCCGGTAAGTTGGTCGCTGTAGTGTCGTCTAATGTTCGTGAAGTGTAGAAATAGTTGTAATTTATTTTGACGGTTGCGAATGTGATATGGCGAAGATATATTTATCAGAGATCATAAATATGATACATTTGAGACTTCCCTGAGCGAGGTTTAGCGATTTTTCATTCTTAAGGGTTAAAAAAAATACATGTACAACTACGAAATATGAAAACAAATGAAATTTGAATTGAATTTGTATGAGAAGTCCATACAAGATAATGAATTCACAACTGAACTTGAACTTTGATAAATGCATTCTGCACAATTTGTAACGAGTTGTAGCGTTTTGAGTACGTCGGAAAAGTAAGAGAAATATCGTTCTAAACTGTCGTTTTATTCATAATTTAAATCTAAAATACATTATATATTTTCTGTCTCACATAGAAAAAAAAAATATAAAACGTGTTTTCTGTTTGATTTTCATACAGATTGTGTTAAGCTATGTAAGGAGGTTACGCGATTGGTAACCGCGTTACCAAATATTATGTATGGAGAGTTAAATACAATATTGTTCTTCATACTGAACTTTTCACTGGAGTGTGTAAACTCCAATAAATGTGAATGAGGAGGGTGAGACTTTTCTTCAACGATTTTATGGTGTACCATAGAATTACATAACTCCATCATAATTTGTTCTTGTGTGACTTCACTTTTTCCTACACATTGTGAATTAAGTGAAACAATTAATTATCGTTACGGATTGGTCATACATTTTTAAATATTCGTGCACTACATATTTTCCGACACAATGCAAAAATTCTCATGGAATAATAGTCTTCTGAATATTCTTTGTCCGATCGACACAAAAAGACAAATATAATTGAGGCATTTTCTATAACAAATCACGTTCATTCGCTTCATACATGCTCAGATCGTCGAAGATCACTACCACTTCCAACACAACCACGTCCATCGACGCTCCGCCAATCCAGCCGAGCATCTGCACGGCCGGCTGTTGGACGACGAGCGTGTTCATTGGGCTCAGCAGCAGCGCACCAAATCGCGTCAGAAGCGCGACTATATGCTGCAGCGACATACGCGCCGGGCGGCGGAATTGGCCGATCAACCCCAGATAACAGCCGCAGTACTGAACAACCCGAAGTTGTCTGAATTGTGGTACTTGGTGAGTGTGTACGATCGATGGCTTGTCGTTTGAACGTCGAGTTCATGATTATAATATAATAAATTGTTAACATTTTGAATTGATTTTTTGTCTTCAGAATCGCGGCAATGGCATGGATTTGAATGTCATTCCTGTTTGGCAGCAAGGAATCACCGGAAAAGATGTGGTTGTCTCAATTTTGGACGACGGTTTGGAAATAGATCATCCCGATTTGGTGCAAAACTATGTGAGAACATTGAATTTATAATTTATTTTACAAATTCGTGCGAATTTGATGTTGTTTCGCTAGACGCAACATATTCTCGCTCCACGCTGTAATTATTCACTGGGATACCATTTGGCACAATTGAAAATATTCTTCGAATTTTGCATAGAGTTATCGTATTTGTTTGACACATACATATCTTGTATATTGTATACTACATATTACACGATATAATATCTTTTATGACGGTATGAAAACTAAAAAAAAAACTTCACAGTCCCAACATACATCAGTGTACTAAAGTCAGATTCTTTTTTTTTAGGCTTTTGTATATTTAAATGGTATAAGGTACATTATAACAATAATCTGATTCATGGTATGGACCTTGCTTGTTTCTATGATTTAATAATAATTCGTATTTTATTTGGTTTATCAGTAGCATCACCAAATATTCTTCGCATTTTGCATTGGTATTGTATTTGACACATTTCTTGTACATATTCCACGATTACAATATTTTACGACAGCATCTAAGACATTCGACACTCCCCAGCAACAAACGTCTAATATGAGATTAAATAATTCGTATTTAATTTTTTTCTTCACTAATTACATCCGAATTTGACGCAGTTGAAAATATATTTCCAATTATGCATCGAGTAATTTTACACATTTCTCGTGACATATCTCAGACGATCCATCATATGTTCGAAGGTACTGTTTAATCGTCAATTCGGAGTTCACTGAAAAATAATCACATCGCTAGAAGAAATCACACTCGCAGGAAAATTCACAACTCGCGATCACGGTAATAATGAATACAAATTATTGATTTTTAAAAATACTTCGTCTAGTTGCGTCTGTTAAAAATTTGAAGTTCCCGAAGATTCATCTTGAGCCGAAGTGCAGCTGAATTATATAATATAATCGATTTAAGTTCAAATATATAATGTGTATGTTGCCGTAGCCTAATTATAGTGCGGCAATAGCGAGAACATTGAACATTGCACTTCCCAACATATATTTCCAACATATTTATATTATTAAAAATTCTATTCAATTCGGTTTTTCACTAACTATTTTTGGTCTTGTTTTGGGATACAAGATACAAGATCAATCCAAAAGTTCACCATCATTGGTTAAATACTAATGTGCAACATTTTGCTTTACATATTTGGAGATCGACAGTGGATGCTCGTCAACAATGTCAACATGTTTAAATATTTCAATAATGTTTACACCGTCGAACAGACAACTTCTAACTAATGCAATTTCAAATGTAAATTAAGTTAATTTGTAATTTAATAATTTATTGAAACTCACTTTAATTGAAATTTATTGAAGCCTCCTTCTAAATGACGTGTCACGTCCAAATTCCCACATACCGACGCCGCAGGACCCCCTCGCCTCCGCCGACATCAACGACAACGACGACGATCCGACGCCCACCTACGACGACGAAGACTCCAACCGACACGGCACCCGTTGCGCCGGCGAAGTCGCCGCCACCGCCAACAATTCCCTGTGCTCCGTCGGCATCGCGTACGGCGCCCGCATCGGGGGCGTCCGGATGCTCGACGGCGACGTCACCGATGCGTCGGAAGCGCGTGCGCTGTCGCTGCGCCCGCAGCACATCGACGTCTATTCGGCGTCGTGGGGACCCGATGACGATGGCCAAACGGTGGACGGTCCGGGCCGGCTGGCCCGGCTCGCCCTCGCCGAGGGCGTGACGAAGGGCCGTGGCGGCCGCGGCAGCGTCTACCTGTTCTCGTCGGGCAACGGCGGCAACGAGTGGGACAACTGCAACTGTGACGGGTACACGAACTCCATCTGGACGGTGTCCGTTTCGGCGGCGACGGAACGGGGCGAGGCGCCGTGGTACTCGGAGCGGTGCAGCTCGACGCTGGCGACCACGTACAGTTCGGGCGACGACGATGAGCGCCAGATCACGACGACGGATTTGGGGCACAAGTGCACGGCGGGCCATCGGGCGACGTCGGCGGCGGCGCCGCTGGCCGCGGGCATTGTGGCGCTGGTGCTGGAGGCGAATGGGAACGTGACGTGGAGGGATGTGCAGCATATTGGTATGTCGAATGTGGGAAAATATTACTGGGGCTTAGGAAACATTACACATCAATCGGCACGAATTGTGACCTTTCTATGTGGTAAAGTACGTCATAGTTGTATCGGAAATCGTGACGGATTTTGAGGCCTCACCATGTATAACGCAAGCGGTGATTTAAATATATGCATACAGGGTGGGGCTCCAAAATCGGGATATATGAAGTATCGTTTTCAAACATGATTCGTATTACGAAAACATTCAAATGTGGAATGATTTTCTTCTATGAATTGTTCGTTAAACCATCAAGAATATATTCACAAAAAAAACTACAGTTGCTCGATTCGTCTGCAGCGTCCACCGGACATTGCCAATGCGTCACTATTTTATATATCTGCTATCATTGCTATGATAAACCATCAAATGAAATACATTCATGATTTTCGATCGTGACTGGATCCACGTGAACAAAAAAGTTCATAAGAATTCACATATGGCCTGTTCAAATTTAAATACACAGAATTTCTTCGATTGAATTACTCTCGCCGTTGGTTTTGGACTTCTCAATCGCGTTTTATTTTACTAGGACCAAATTCACTGTCAATTTCGGATTATTGAATAAAACGGATTATTCTCGACATTCACAACATTACGACTGTAGTTTCGTCGATAGGGCTGTATCGAAAACCTAAATTTTTTTTTTCTTGATACTAATCGCGCCCTTCCTCAATTACGTTTCGGCACGTATGAAGTAGAGATTGTAGAATTTTCCTCATTCTCCCTATGGAATATTACTCTATGGTTATCTAATATTAACGGCATTTTTCATCTCACAGTTGTGCGCACCTCCAGATCCGAGAATCTCGTCGATCCGACGTGGGCGACAAATGGCGTCGGCCGACGGGTGAGTCACTCGTTCGGTTACGGTCTAATGGATGCCGCCGCCATGGTGCGATTGGCGCAGACGTGGACCACAGTGCCGGAGCAGCGTCGTTGCGAAATCTATGCGCCGAATTTGAACGCGTAAGCGTGCTCTAGCTAATGAGCTTTCATTTTAATCAAAATAACAAATTATAATAAAATTCATTGCGTTTTCCCCAGAACGATTCCGTCCAAAGGCGCAAAGATCTTCACGCTTGATGTGCAACACTGTGAGGGCGTTAATTTCTTGGAACATGTTCAGGCGAATATAACGATCGCTGCGCAAAGTCGCGGTGAATTGGAGATTTATCTGGTATCTCCGACTGGAACCAATGTCACTCTGCTGACCGCGAGGTATTTTTCAATTTTTACAATTTACACACGATCACGATACTACACAAAAAAACAACTTTTTGCAGATTGTTGGACACGTATCGTTACGGTTTCAAGCAGTGGCCATTCATGTCTGTGCATTCGTGGGGCGAGAATCCTCATGGCAGTTGGCAGCTAGAAGTTCGAAACACGGGAGCTATGACTAATGGCACAGGTGAGTTGTAAAATTGTATTGTTTTCTTGTTTGTCTTGGATGACGAGCCGGTCATTCATTATGTTATGTCATTATTCATTTATGCGTAATCAAATTTGATTCAATATTAATATCGTTACAGCACACATCACGAACTGGGGGTTGATTTTGTACGGTACCGAAACTCCCGCTCAGCCAAACGATGTGGAGAACGGAGCTACAACTGTACCGGAGATTTCGACAACGCCTGTCGACGGTTGAATATTCATGTCTTTTGGAAAATATATCGATATTAATAAAAGTTGTGTAATTTTAAAATTACCTCAGAATAATATATTGGGTTGTCCGGAAAGTATCATTTATCCGAATACTATAGAATATAGAATCCTTGGCTCAAATTCGTGCAGTGCATGTTTTCAAGCTATTCTTCGGGTTAACTTTATATATTTGTTTCATAATCTTAAAATTATTGTGGTCATTTAGTACTAGGTTCGGACTACACGTTGGGTTCGAGTGGACCTACCACCCAAGATCCCTTTGATTTTGACAGTTCGTCAAAAATGCCAAGATTCCATATCATCTCAGCAAATTATATTCGGGCGCATTCTCTGAATGTCATTCTTATTATAACACTATAAAGAGTGTCTCGATGCGAAATATGTTCATTCAAGTGTATGTTCAATGTGTTCATTAATGTCCTGAAATTTGACATTACTTTTCTAATAATTTTTAAAAATAGCTTCTTTTATTTATACAAAACAAAAACATGAGAATAAACAAAAACGAACATGCTTATTCAGTTCTACCAAAGTGTCCCTCATTATATAGGCAATACTGTAAATGGCTTCAATATAACGTGCGATTTAAATATGAGTAATGAGTACCCAAGTAAATGTATACATTTGCATATAATACGACGTGTGCTCTTAATATACTCAAAAGCTCTCCTAGATTATACAAATCACCGACCGTCAGCTGTATGCTGTATGTAATCTCGTTGGATTCTTGGTACTAGTCATCAATACGGCACTGCAGCGACCACAAGCAGTTAACGATCCGATTAGCCAATTCTTAATACTCTTCATATTGGCATTAAAGCAACCTCAATCAGTCGTCGATCAGCCAAGAGATGCCCATTACCGTGCTATATTTGTGCATAATAACGACCGTAGTCCTGGCCAGCTGCAGTGCTCATTTGCTGGCAAACCGTGGCGGCAATGCGGATGCTCATTATTCGCCAACATGGGCGGTCCACATACCGGAAGGCGAAGCAGTCGCCAATCAATTAGCCTCCCAGTATGGATTCGAGAATTTGGGATCGGTATGTTTGCTGAAGCGATGCGTAATTTTCGTGCATAGACTGGACATACCGCATAAATCGCTGTGGGATATGATTAATTTTTATGAACATTTTCAAACATTTATACGGAGATAACACTGAAAGAATGTCGTCTGAGCCCTTGTAACATGTCGAAATGGTTTGAATATCTGATACAGTCTTCAGAAATGATTATAATGTTCTTATGAATTGTCCATTTAATTGTATTTATTTTATTAATTTTCTTAGGCATGTCGTTTCCACAAAAAAAACTATTTTTATTTCCGAGTAGATTTTCGCCGAATTCTACCACTTTCAACATAGCCATGTCCATCGACGCTCCGCCAATCCGGCCAATCAACTGCACTCCAGTCTGATCGACGACCCGCGTGTCCGATGGGCGCGGCAGCAACGCGCCAAATCTCGTCAAAAACGCGACAACACTGTGGAACCGGAAGATCGATTGACCCTCAACGATCCCTCATGGCCGGAAATGTGGCACCTGGTGAGTGGATTTATAATTCCTAAATTGAGCACTGTTGAACGTGTTATCTGTCTGTTCGAACAGAATCGCGGCAATGGGTCCGATATGAACGTGATACCGGTGTGGCAGGATGGGATAACCGGCAAAGGAGTGGTTGTAGCTATTCTGGACGACGGATTGGAATGGACACATCCGGATCTAGTGCAAAACTATGTAAGAACAAGTTAGTTTTTCTCTATATTTTGTTTTCATTTAGTCCTCTATAGTATTTCAATATAAATCCGTTTTTCGCAATTGGAGGATTAAAGATTTCAAATAGCTTAAAGCTAATATTCGACGATTTACCATGCATGTTTTCAAATTCAATGCAAAATAGAGAAAATGGGCCTATTCTACCTGTTGCACAGGATTATTCGAAGCTCGACAAGTCGTGCAAATAATTAAACGCGATGCGTATCGGTTGAATGTTAAATGCGAAGTATATTCTAGGGATTTAGAAATCATAGTCATAGTCATACAGTTGAACAGTGTTGTGTTGAGTAGAGTGTATTGTGTATGTGTAAGTATGCACTCGACCTACACAGTTCATATTATTTCGTTCACCAGAAACAATCATTCCCAATACCTCCACTAGTGTTTCTGTGTGCGAACAGTATTCAGTGTTCCATAATATTTGTTATTGTACATTCATACCAACGCGACAATTCTTGTGCTGTGTGTGTGTAACTGGCTTGGTAAGTATATCTGCGATCATTGTATCGGTAGGTGTGTGTACAAAATTAATTGTGCCCTCGCTTACATTATTGCGAATGAAGTGATAACGAATATCTATGTGTTTGGTTCTAGGATGAAACGTTGTTGGATTCTTGCTCAGTAGCAAAGCAGATTTGTTATCACCAAACACAGTGATTTGCCGCAGCGTGCGCTGCGCACCAAATAATTCATTATACAAATTTCGAAGCCAAATTGCTTCCTGTGTCGCCGTCGACATTGCCATATACTCGGCCTCGGTGGTCGACAGTGCGACAGTGGCCTGTTTCTTCGAGCTCCACGAAATCGCGCCACCACTCATCAAGTAAACATACCCAGTGACCGATTTTCGATCCATCGCGTCACTCGCCCAGTCCGCGTCGACGAACCCATGCAGACCCATCGAATCATCTCGGCGGTAAGTCAATTTCATATCGACGGTACCGCGAATATAACGCAAAATGCGTTTGACTGCGCTCCAGTGCGCTCGACCAGGATTGTGGTTAAACCGGCTCACCATGTTTACAGCGTACTGTATGTCGGGCCGCGACACCTGTGCTGCAAACAACAACTTCCCGACCGCCTGCTGGTACGGCACCTGCCGCATCTCTTCCCGCTCGGCGTCGGTCTGCGGCGACATTTCGCTGCCCAGCTTCGTGTTGACATCCGCCGGTGTGCTGACGGGATTGCTGCCGCCCATATTGAAGTGTGTGAGTATTTCCTCCAAATACTTGTGTTGATCGATACTAATAGTGCCCGCTTGCCGATCTCTCTCGATGTGCATCCCCAGGATGTACTTGGCCGCACCATTGTCCGTCATCTTGAACGCCGCTTGCAGTTGCTTCTTGATGTACTGCTTCGAGGACCTATTGTTCGAGAAAATCAACAAATCATCAACGTAAACAGCTACGATTAATACTTCAGACGCCGTGATCCTGTAATAGATACAGGTATCCACATCGCAGCTCTTCAACCCGGCGCTTACTAACGCCACTCCCAATTTTTCGTTCCAGGCCCGGCTCGCCTGCTTCAAGCCATATAGAGACTTCTTCAATCGACACACACGATTGGTACCATCCGCATGAACCGCCGGCTGCTGCATATAAACTTCCTCCTTCAAGTCGCCGTTCAGGAATGCGGTTACGACGTCCATTTGGTCGATGTCGAGGTTCATCTTGGCCGCCATCGCCAACAGGAATCGTATGGACGTGTAGCGCACGACAGGCGAGAACGTTTCTTCATAGTCGATGCCGTGCCGCTGCGAACATCCTTTCACCACCAACCGCGCCTTGAACCGATCGACGTTGCCATCTCCGTCGTACTTCGTCTTGTAGACCCACTTATTTGCAATTGCTTTGCGTCCGGCAGGTAAGTCCACCAGCGTCCATGTGCCATTCTCCATCAGTGATTGATACTCCTCTTCCATCGCTCTCTTCCAGCGATCTGCGTTGGCGCCAGCGAGTGCCTCGTCCGGCGTCTCCGGATCACGCGCCACGTTCACCTCGGCTGCGTGCGACGCATTATAGCGCTCGACTGGATTCCGATTGCGCGCAGAACGCCGCACTTCGTTTGTCGTGCCGACCGGATCCATGTAAACATCGTCGTCGCTCTCGTCCGCCGCTCCATCTCGCGCGTCGCCTGTCGCCTCCACTGCAACGTGTTCGCCGCCAGCATCTTCAGCAACCAGCTCTCCGTCCGCCTCCACTGCAACCAGCTCACCTTCCGCCGTCTCGCCAACCCGCTCTCCGTCCGCCGTCACGCCAACCCGCTCTCCGTCCGCCTCCAGTGTGATGTTGTTCAGATTCGCCCGCACGTCCTCCACTTCATTTCGATCGACGCCCTCAGGTAAGTAGAATTGAAATGATTTAGGGCGATTATCGTCTAACAACTCACCACCTCGCAGATCTTCCATGAACTTCACATCGCGGCTGACCGTGAATTTGCGGCTGATTGGGTCGTACAGCCGAAAACCCTTCTGAGTGGCGCAGTAACCAGTGAAAATGCAGTGTTTTGATTTTGCTGCAAATTTCCCAGCGCGCTTCTCCGCCGGTATGTGTGCCATCGCCTGACACCCAAACACACGCATATAACTAATCTCCGGCTTCGTTTTCTTCCACAGTTCTTCTGGAACCATCTTGCTACTCCGTGTCATCACACGATTCGCGATATACGCGGCATTCACCACCGCTTCTGCCCAAAACTTCGTTGGCAAATTGGCATCAAAAAGCATGCATCGTGCTTTCTCAACTAGCGTTCTATTCATACGCTCCGCCACCCCATTCTGTTCGGGCGTGTACGGAATTGTCGTCTGATGTGCGATTCCACATTCTTTCAAATACTCGGACATGTCTCTGTTGCAGTATTCCTTCCCATTATCGCTGCGCAATACGATCAACTTCCTTCCTGTCTCAATCTCGGCTCGTGTTTTGAATGTTTTGAACACGTCTAATACCATCGATTTTCGCTGAATGCCGAAAACAACGACCTTGCGACTGAAATCGTCTATAAATGTGACGAAATATCGCGACCCCTGGATCGATTCCACTTGCATTGGGCCACATACGTCGGTGTGCACCAATTCCAACACATGCTGCGTTCGCGACATGCTTTCGCCGAACGGATTCCTCGCATGCTTGCCGAGCACGCAAATTTCACACGCAGGTAATTCTCCACTAATCATTCTTTCTTCTTTCTTCATCAGATCGCCGCTCATTCTACGCAAATTATCATAGCCGATATGGCCGAGACGCCGATGCCAAAGCAACATACTATTTCCCTGCGCTGCCAATAATCCACTCGCATTCTGCGTTGCCATGTCTAGGCGATACATGCCATTCACATTCGTTGCTGATGCAATCATTCGTCCATTCCGATCCTGAATTGTGCAACCATTCTTACTGAACAATACTCGCAAGCCCTTATTCACCATCGCACTCACGGACAATAAATTGGCGCAAAGATCAGGTACCAATAATACTCCGTTGAGCGTCACATCTGCGCTTCGCAACATCAGTTTAACCTTTCCTTCTCCTTTTACTTGCAGATTCGAATTATTCGCCACAGTCACAGTGGCCGAACCAGACGAGCACAAATTAATCATCAAATCACTACGCGCTGTCATGTGCGCCGTAGCGCCCGAATCAATGTACCACGCAGCCGAATCATATTTACCGGTCAAGCAAGACCAATTCGACTCATCGCGCCCACCACGAGCGCCATTCTTCTCGGGTCTTCCGCCATTACCTGCTGGGCGGGTGGACCAACAATCACGAGCATAGTGGCCGTCTTTACCACATTTGAAACATTTTATTGGGGGTTTTGATTGCTGATGATGTTGTCCGTTATACTTTTGACTCACTGTACTATGTTGCTGCTTGTTGTTGCGCACTTGGGAATTGGTGTACGTGCGATGCGTTGCTGTATTGCGCGACAGCATCGACGATTCACCGCTAGAATTGCCATTAATACTTGCCGACGATTCTTGCAACAACTTCACCTTAATTTGATCGGATGAAATCTCTACTCCTGAATTCTCAATGGCCATGATCATTGGTTCATACCGGGGGCTCAAACCGGTCAACAACAACGTACCAATCCACACATCATTAATCTCCATGCCTGCGCCGCGCAACTTGTGCGCATTCGTAATAACTCGATTAACGTAATCCTCCATGCTACTACAATTAATCAACTGCGTCGTGATCAGCGTACGCAAAATACCCACGCGTCGTGTCAGTCCAGAATCCTCAAAGGCATCCTGCAACTTCTTCCAAACGCCCTTAGCAGTCGTTTCGTTCTGGATGTGCGAATAATTAACAGCATCCACCAACAAAATTAACTTCGACTTTGCTATGCGATCTGATTTCGCTTTTTTAATCGGATCCTTCTCCTCATCTTTCCCAACCACGATGTCCCACAAACCATCTACCTCCAAATATGCCTTTACGGAGAACTTCCAGGTCATATAGTCCTCACGTCCCTTCAGCTTCGGGATCCCGTGACTCGAACTCGAACTCGACGGTGACTCAGTCATTTCTGCGCGATGCGATTTTTGTTGCGGTCGTCGAACTTTATTTGCGATCGCGTTGATGGGTCACTGACTTCGATCGCGATTCTAAAGCACAAATTCGTTGCGGTAAAGAAAATCTTTCGCGAAAGGACTTTTGACTATGTCGAATAGTGGGGGCCCATAACCTGTTGCACAGGATTATTCGAAGCTCGACAAGTCGTGCAAATAATTAACGCGATGCGTATCGGTTGAATGTTAAATGC